>JAHZNA010001732.1:0-29117 GCA_027743935.1 Sinodicranocentrus sp. ZH6
TTCTCATAGGGTTTTGTTTGTAATGCATTATTGCTATTTTAAAAAGGATGCAAAGATGAGGTGAGAATATTCTTGTTGGATTTACCTATTTTCAGTAATCCAAAAATCTGAGAATAAAAGTTCGTTATTCTTACTCTAATCCAGCTGCTTGCTGAATGCAGTGGAGTGAATAGGTGTAAATGATAAAATATGAGGGAGAGCTAGAAAGGTTTTTTTTTGAGAAATAACAAAGTACACAAAAAAGCGTAAAAATTACATCTACATTTGGATTTAACGACGTCTCACAAAAAATCTTGATATAATAAGGAAAATTACTTTATCCTTCGGATAAATTTTCCCTTCATGTTCCATCTTGATCCTATTCTTTCCTTGGTGGGGTTTTCAACCATGTAGGTTTTGATCTCATTGAGACAAGCCAGTCCAAAACTCATCTTTTTAACATTCGTGACGGGGGTAGAACGAACGGGAAAAAATTGTTATGATGTGTCTTTTGATAGTTTTTGTGTTACGGGGAGGCTGCAATGAAAGAGAACTCCCAGACAAAAGGATCAAAAGCTGTTTTGCTGACTCCCGACATCTCTCTCGTAAACGGTTTCAAGTGCACAGATAATGTTTACTACTGTTAATGATATGAGTAATCACAATACATACAACACTACGTAATAGGGAATGCATTCAAGCATACAAGAAAGTTGTATGGAGAGACGACATATGCTCTTTCCCATCTTCTGCCACACGGCTCAAGATGCCGTAAAAGTAAGTACGTGAGGGTACCGTCATTTCACATCTACTAAATGCATTATTCCACATAAATTCTACCTTTTCCATATATTATCCATCTCGTCTTGATACCTGCGTTTCATCTCCATCTCGTCTTCGTGAGGTTTCCTTCACAGCTATTGACACGAAAAAGGTAGGGATAAAAGATCCACTTCCACCACCGCACCACCACCATCATTATCATTTTCAGAGGTAAGATCTCGATTCCAACCCTCATGTGTGCATTCTGCATCCTACAAACATTTACTACGTAGCAGTGTAATACACGGGGCGGGTATAACGACAACTTTTATACGTGAAAAAGAGCAAGACTTTGAAAGGCAACTTTTTCTTTAAACAAGCTGCCGTTGAAAGTCTTTTCTATTGAAAAGCAACTTTTTACACATGGATGAGACTCAATAGGTGTAAGCTTAGCATTGCATTATTATTACTCAACCAAACAATTTATTTTTCTCCGATTCAACGGGAGAGTGAGGACAGGACAGGTATAAAGAAATGAAGTAAGAAGCCAAACCAGAGGGAATGATAACGTAGAAGAGGGGAAATAGCCATGTCTATTCGAAAAAAACAGGCCGCAGGCACATTTCCCACGGTTTATTGACCAGCCGCAGTACTACAGCTACTATAGTTGGTGAAGCACTCGCAACATTTTGATACGTTTGTTGGCTTCTCTTTCCCCGACCCTGTATACCAACCTGCCGTTTTTCCACTTTATACAAGACGACAGATATTAAACAACTTGCTGTTTTTGTCCTAGCCATCTTGCGTAATGTAAATGTGTTTGTAGAGGAAGGGCATTCATTTTCATTTTAAAAACTGGTACCAGTGCCAGAACAAGTAGAAGCGGTGGCAGTAAACGCCTCGCACAGAAGCCCATGAAATACGTCCTACGCTTTTGGCTTCATTGCGGACGCTGCTGTTTTAAGCATTTTACATATTACCAGTCACAGTACACCCATCCAATTTATAATTCCTCTCGTATATATTTTCTCCCAAAAGATCTTCATCTTCATTTTCCACCACGGTCCACCCGAGCCTCATCATCATTGTCATTATCAACATAAACACTTCCCTCTGCACATTTGCTTCAATCCCTAAAACGTGATACTGGTTTGTGTACTCATTAAAGAATAATATGTACAAAAAGTCTCGTACTGTATAATAATATTATGGATCGCACTTCACACGTAGTCGTACATTCGGTGGCCCATTGTTGGTGAACATCCTGTCACCGTTCGTTTCACCATCCGTGAACGCATACGCTAATACCTCCTCTGCAAAAAACGAGATCAGGTAGGTATTTAGAAAAAAAGAAGGCAACAAAAATCGCAGGAATTTTTTTCTGCAGATCAAGCCTAAAGCAGACATTCTCATCGTCAGCGTCTCTGTAGCAAATTTTTTAAGTGAATGTCGTGTCGACTCTTGTGTGTATGCAGATGTACCGTCATCATCCTCATTCAGGTGTTATAATATATGTTATTATTATAAGGATTGTCAGTGACGAAGTGTATACAAAACTTGTTACTTCTTAATCTTCGGTCGGCTTGACCAATATGCACACAAGAAGGGACACATAAGTTGTAGTGTTGGTGGTGTAGTATTGTGTATACTTATATTCGATTATTTATTATAAAGCATATTGTTATTTTTTACAAAGAAGATATGGCATTTTGTTACCGGAATACATAGAAAAAAGTGTATCTCATCTCGTCTCACTGCCCGTTCATATTTGCATCGTATCTAGTGAAAAGCACGATATTATTACGTGTGCAGGAAGGAAGCGTAACGATCCCTGGGAAAAAATATGCGATACTTAAGAATCTACACTTAGCCTTTCTATCAGAAAATGTGTAGTTTGTAAGTTGAATGTTGAATCGCCTTTTCTTTACATTTCATTTCTGAGGAGGAAGGAAGCAAATACTGTTGACAGGAGGAGCAAAAGCGGTGCAATAAAAAAGAAAATCTTTTGTGCCCGAGGAGAAATAGTAATTTTCGTGAATTTGAGTGTGTACAGTGTACACACAATTTTTGTTTGCTACGAAAACTTCCGCTGTGTCCCGTTGACACTTTGTCATTGTCATTTTTCAATTAGATTTTATGACGGGTAAAAGATGGGAAGTTGTAAAGAGTCACGCAGGCTTAAACACCGTTATTCACTATTGACTTTAGTGAAATGCTTTAGATTGGAGAAGCAACAGTAGCAAAAGCATCACCACTTGAAGATTTAAAGTTTGATTTTCAATATTTGTGAATTAAATTTCAAAAATTTGTGTTTCTCCACAGGAAAATGTATTTCTATCAGCATCACCATCCGAAGAAAAAGAGACAAAGACTGAAATATCAAAAAGACCATGTTTTGTCAACATCAGTATCATCCTTTAATCGTCATAAGGTGCTAATGTCCTTCCCCATGTGTTCCATCCTCTTCTTGTTTTTAGTTTCGGTGACTAGTGGTTTCGTTATAATTAGTGATCAGGACGCACCAGCAGGATGGATATTGTTTGATGCACACGTACCGCTGACTGCTGCTGCGAGTTTATCAAATCGAAATTATCCCAGAGTTTATTCACATCATTACAACAGTCATAATAGAAAGCACCATCAGCTTCATCATAATCAAGGAGGGGAGAATTATGATGGAAATGGTTCTCCAAATGGGTTCCACTACCAGTATAGAATATCCCACCACAAGACTCAACCCTGGGTCCACAGAATTGTCAAAGTGGACAAAGATGGACTTTTGCAGTTGAAAAAGTCCATTTCCAACTGTCAGTTCACGGCAGGTTTATATCCCACCACGTTCCTTGTGTACATCGATATCGTAGCAAGGTATCAAACATCCACCCTCGGTGAAGATGATCACGGAGATT
This sequence comes from Sinodicranocentrus sp. ZH6, assembly GCA_027743935.1. Classification (NCBI taxonomy): domain Eukaryota; kingdom Metazoa; phylum Arthropoda; class Collembola; order Entomobryomorpha; family Entomobryidae; genus Sinodicranocentrus; species Sinodicranocentrus sp. ZH6. The sequence goes on from JAHZNA010001732.1 coordinate 3,651, forward strand.
GGCTGAGTGGGGGAGGAGGAGAGGGAGATGAGTCAAGAAAAATATCGAGAAGGGATCTCGCACAAAAGAATCCTACTCACGATGAAGTGGAAGAAATGGGGGAAGGTCTCTCTTCCAATTATGATTATATTTCCTTCCCTGTCACAATCATTTTGAAAAGATCGAGAGAGTGCCATAATAATAACCTTCAGGGAAATAATCGAAAAAGTAGTAGTGCTAGTGAAAATAGTAATGTTTCTCCATTTACTTTTTCTCCAACGGAAGGATGGAAAATTTCAGGGATTTCTGATAATAACAAGATGGACGAAGAAGTTCAAGATGATCAAGTTCATATTGCACGTTCCGTTGATGACATTTACGTTTCTTTACCTCTCGACCAAGATAATCATTGTCATCACACAAATGAAAAAATTGCTAATGTGTTCCATTTCCTACCGGCAAGTGTTCGTGTGCAGTGCGGTGTCAAAGCCGAAATTCTTCCAGAGTTCAAGCACACCTTTGCTATCCAGCAAGGCACCCTTGACATCCTTCTTCTCAGGGATTGGTGTTTATTTGATGTGTATCAAACGATTCAACTAGTTCTCCAGCTTAACTGCTCTCGATTCGGGGATGGAAGGGAGAGTTTACTACCCGAGAAAGTTATGGCATGGGATCAACATGTCCATTTAATTTTACATCAACAGGGTGCAAGTAACCTTAACTTGAATCATCATCCCATCCATAGAATCCGGAGGGAGATGAGGAATCAAGATCCTTATTTTGATCAGCTTTTGTATATCTCTGCCGTACCAGAAGAGCAACCGGCAGGGATTACCGTTACCACGATAAGAGCCACAGATCCGGAGAATCAACCAGTGACCTATTCCATGACATCTTTGTTGGATTCAAGATCTCAACAGTTTTTTAGCTTGGATTCCAAATCTGGCGTTGTTTCTACGACAAGTCGACTAGATAGGGAGAAAATGGATGTTCACTATTTTCGGATTGTTGCAACAGATTCGGGAGTTCCACCGAGAACGGGAACAGGCACGCTACAGGTTTGATGAATATTGGAGCTTTTATCTAAATTGCTATGCTTTTAAACTGCCATAAAAAAAGAAATCATTGAATGGCATGCGTTCACCGTATAAATCATTTGTATTTAGGTAAACGTTCTGGACACGAATGATCACGAACCTTCATTTGAGCAGTCACAATATTCCGTTTCTATTCGAGAAGGGCTTTCGGTTGGATCTACGGTTTTAAGTGTTCGTGCTACAGATCAGGATGCGGATAAAAATGGAGAATTGTTTTATTCCATTCTGAACCCGCATGATATTGATGACACTTTCAGAATTGAATCTAGTTCTGGGGTGATAAGCACGAAATTGACTTTGGATCGGGAAAAAAGGGATGAGTACACTTTGCTAGTGCAAGCCACGGATTTGGCTCAGAGTCAAGCAGAAAGGAAAACGGCTACTGCGACTGTTCGAATTGAAATTTTGGATGACAATGACAACTGTACGTTAACTTTACCTTTTGCATAGTCTGTCCAAGTAAATCAGGATGTTTTAAGTATGGCATACTGTATTAACACTTTATTTAGATCCAAAATGGACGCAAAGGTCATACAATGTTTCAGTACCCGAAAATTTGGATGCGACGAATTATCCTGTTATATCCACTGTTAGGTAGGGCATGATTATATTATGAAACTATTGACTCCTTAAAATGGCTAGAAATTAATATAATGAAATTAATAAATATAGTGCCACTGACGCTGATGAAGGTGTTAACGCAGCATTAAGATATTCCATTATTGGAGGAAACAACCAGAACCATTTTTCAATTGATAGTCTTACTGGAGAAGTTAGTTTAATCAAGACTCTTGATTTCGAGGCAACTAGAAGTTTCCGCTTGAATATTCGGGCTATTGGTTAGTCGGACTTTCCAAGTTTTTTCTTCGTTCTTTAGTGATGCACAGTTATGATGTAATACATTATGTATTTTTAAAAATAGATAACGGAAATCCAACGAGATCCAATAACACTCAGTTGGTTGTGAATGTAATTGATGAAAATGATAATGTAAGAGAATTTAATATTTAAATTATGATTCACTCCGATGGCATTCGCATGAATTGAATTTCAAGTTTCATGTTACTCGCATCTACAATGTGAGAGCTTGTGTGTGTATTTTTGACAAAATACATTAATTTTTTCTAGGCTCCAAAATTTTACTCACAAATCTTTCAAGAAACAGTACAAGAAAATCTTCCCATCTCCAGCTCCGTCCTAAGAATTCAAGCGTTTGATCCAGACGACGGAGCTAATGCAAAGATTTACTACAGAATTAACTACCAAGAAAACCCAGACAAGTTCCCATTCGATATCGAAGCCGAATCCGGTTGGATAAAAACAGTTCGCGAGCTCGACAGAGAAGAGCAAATTCGGTATGACTTTGATGTAATTGCTGCAGATTCCGGGGACATTCCATTAAGCTCAACGGCCAGCGTAGTGATCACCGTTCAAGACCAAAATGATAACGTAATTATTAAGCCCTTCCTAAAAAGAGTTCTGAGGAATCAGGGAAAACTTTCAGAAAACCCCTGCAAACATCAAACTTATTTAATTAGTCTTCTAATGAGCCAACTTTTTACTTCCTTTGACACAGGATCCTCTCTTTGCACCAAAAATCTACGAGTCTCAAGTTTCCGAAGAGGATTCTCCAGGCACACCTGTTGTTACAGTAAAAGCCACGGATCCGGATGAAAACTCCAGGATAACATATGAAATAACCGAGGGCAACCTGAGGAATAGATTTTCCATCTCGACGCAAAACGGAGTTGGTCTCATTACTATAGCCCAACCACTGGATTTCAAGTCAGAGAGAAAGTTTGTTCTCACTGTGAAAGCCACCGACTCCGGAGGCAGAACAGACATTGCTACTGTGTACGTTGATGTTATGGATGCAAACACATTCGCTCCCGTCTTTCAGAACACCCCGTACTCCGTAAAAATCTTTGAAGATGTACCCGTCGGAACTACGGTTCTCTCCGTGAATGCCGTTGATCAAGACTCTGGGCTAAATGCACAGATAGTGTATTCATTACTGGATGAAGGGGATGGTGGCGGAAGTGAGTCTGATAACGCAGCCTTCATGATCGACTCGAATAGTGGAGCTATCACGACAACTAAATTACTCGACAGAGAGAAAATTCCTGGCTACATTTTGACTGTGGTAGCGCGCGACAGAGGAATTCCCCCAATGTCGGATACGACAGATGTAGAGATCGTTATTAACGATGTGAATGACCATGAGCCAGGTATAATGTGAAATATCATGAATACTCAATGTCACAATGTGAAGTAGTTTGCTGTAATGGTATGTGTTCCTTTTCATTTTGTGAATGTCAAATGAGCAGTCTTTGAAAAGGACTTTTATCAAGCGAAAGTAGACGAGGATGTACCCGTTGGAACAAGCATTCTTCAAGTGCAAGCTTCGGTACGAGAAAATATCATAATATTATTTTGCTTGAAGCAATATATTTTCCGCTTAAATGCCTTATCACAATACATGTTTTAATATTAGCAAGACAGTTTATCGTTGGGGAAGGGGTAATAAAAATGATTTACAGGGTTTCCACTTAATAGCGTATGTTACACAATTTTTTGAATAAAGGACGGAGATCAGGGGAAGAATAGTATAGTGCGATACAGCTTCTCAACATTTTCCGATGGAGACGGCACTTTTACTGTCGATCCGGCTTCGGGTGTTGTACGAACTGTGAAACCGCTGGATCGCGAGACTGTCTCAAGATATGATCTAATGGTGTTAGCAACTGACCAAGGAAGTCCCTCGCTAACTGGGAGAACGAATGTGACTATTACTATTCTCGATAAGAACGACTCTCCCCCAATGTTTGAGTCTGATAGGATACCTTTCTTCATTCCTGAAAATTCTCCGGTTGGCTCAACTGTAGGGAAACTTACAGCTTGGGATCCTGATGAGGGGGTGAATGCCCAAGTGATTTACTCCATTGTAGGGGGAGTGGACGCTAGCAGCTTCACGCTTGTCAGTCATCCGCAGCCAACTATAAATGGGCAAACAGGTGGAAGCGGGTCGGCAGATATTTTGACTAGGATCGAGTTGGATTATGAGTCACCGAGAAAAAAATACGATATTATTGTTCGCGCTGCGTCACCACCTCTGAGGAATGATGTACACGTAACGATTCATGTGACTGATGTGAACGATAACGTAAGTTAATCTGACTCTTTCGTGAAAGAAAATTGAAAGGAAATGGGATTACGGGGGAAGGAAAATTTGATAAAAAATCTAATTCCGTATGCTTCCCTTTTTTCAAAATTGTTTCTTCAGGCGCCTATCATCCAACCGCAGTTCTATATCACGCTAAATAACTACAAAGAACATTTCCCTGTTGGACCAATTGGTCGGGTTCCTGCTTCAGATGCGGATATTAGTGACAAGCTCCAGTACACCATTCTCACAGGGAACAAGGCTAATCTCGTGTATTTAAACGAAAGCACGGGAATGATCACCCTTTCCCCTTACCTTGACACGAATGTTCCCTTAATGGCCAAAATGGATGTTCTCATCTCAGGTTAGTAATTTCCTCACTTTTCCATTAGTTTCTCTTTCCCTCCCTCAAGCAAAGAAAATGTGAATGGTTATTGGTGTAGTAAGAAGGGAAACTAGTAAAAATCCAATTTCGGCTTTAAGTGGGAAAAAGTGAAATCCTTAAATACTCCCGGAATTAACACATTCATTCCCCTACCCAACCATCCGGTTAGAATACCTAGACATCCTGCTAAAACATATATTCTTTGCATACATTTATATTCTCCCCATGTGTGTATGTATTGCAGATGGATTAAACGAAGCAAGATCGGAAATGATTCTTCAAACGCATTTCATCACGGATGAGCTCCTCTTCAACAGCGTGACAATCCAACTAGCTGAAATGACTACGGAGGCATTTCTTTCCCCTTTATTCAACCACTTCCAGCAAGCCGTTGCTCTGATTCTTAACTCTCCCAAGGAGCACATAGTCATATTTAGCGTTCAGGTAGGTTACCCTCCCCAATGGATTTTTTTTCTTCAGTTTTGAACTTTTCTGAGAACGTGTACTCTCTCTAATAGTCATATAAACTTGAGAGAGTATCTTTGAATCGCTGTTCGTTTTTTAAAGAAAAATATCATGTAATTGAATCTTTTACCCGCACATTGCATTCCTTCCAGTCATGAAATGAAAGGAATGTGAAAGGGGAAAAAAATCTTGAAAAGCTGTTTTTATTTCTTGAATGAAAGGAAAGTTGTGAAAAATGTAATATTCGCCCTAAACGCACTTCCACTTTTCCTTCGCGTTTTTTTACAATCTCCATTTCGCTTACACAATATTCCATACGGCTATTTCCTCATCCCTTTGGGAATGCCAATTTGTTTCAGGAGGAAATTGAGGGGAGTCATGGGATTCTGAATGTGAGTTTGTCAGCAAGAAAGCCAAACACTCTTACGGAGGAATACTTCAACCCGGACTATATCAAAGAGCGTGTGTTCCTTAATCGGATCACACTGAGCAAACTTGCCACTGTCGAAGTAAGTGCTACCACCACCCTTATTGTACAAGTAATATACACAGGGTTATTATTATCCTGATGTAAAAAAATGCACATTTCCTTTTTCACGCACGAAACACTATATGCACAAGTAATTCACATAGTGAGCCATCACGTCAAAGATAGATCTTGCGAGAGAGCACGTAAAAGTCACATAAAATTTTCTCCGCCGAGATCGGTTTCTCCGATCGTAAAATTTTACAGCGTTTGTTTAGTCTTTTCTCCCTGGGAGAATTTCCGTCCTTGGCGTGTAGCATGTGTGATGTGATGATTCTAAATTGAGTTTTTTCCTACCCTCCATTTCCTTGTGTCTTCACAGGTTTTTTCGGAGAGAAAGGGGATATTCTTGTGTTTGTCCAGCGGGATTTACAGGACCTTCATGTGAGATCCAATTGGAGTTGGATACATGTCAACCGAATATTTGTGGGCGGGGGAGTACATGCACACCGAGAGTTAGAGGTGGCTTCCTATGTCAGAACTGTAGTCGGCATGAGTATGTGAATAGTTTGTGTGAGTTGACAGCGAGGTCATTTTCACGTGGGGCGTTTCTCACTTTCCCTGGAATGAAAGACCGGTTCAGGACGCATATTAAGTTGTCCTTTGCCACCCAGCAGAAAAATGGATTGCTCCTTTACAACGGGAGGTATAACGAAAGGTTCGACTTTATTGCTTTGGAAATTCTCAATTCCACCGTGAGATTTAGCTTTTCCCTGGGATCAGCCAATTTCACGTTTGTCGACACCGGCAAGTCTATGTCTGACGGATTGTGGCACACCGTGGAGGTTTCGTATTATAACCAGGTTTGTTATTTACACTTTAGGGGAGAAAGATGTGAACGAAGATATAATACGCAACTGATAATTTCAATCCCTCCTGGTAACAATGGTTTTTCCTTTGTCTATATTAGACGGCTACAGTGAGCGTGGATGATTGTGATGTAATCATGTCTCTCGAGAACACAGACGAGTTTCCACCTTCTAGAAGTTGTGCAGGGAGAGGAACTCTTTACTTGGAGCCGAGATGCAGCTCTTTAACAGAATCTTGCCAGAGATTTTTGGACTTGACTGGACCCCTTTATATTGGCGGCTTACCGGTTCCCGATGGGCCAACGCAGATTCAGACTCATGATTTCATTGGTTGCATTAAGAACGTGTACATTAATCATAAATTCCTTGACCTTAACAAGTGAGTAACATTTTATTCACTAAATCAACTGAAATTTCCTTACACTCCGAAAAGAGAACAGTCTAAAAACGTCAATATAACTTTTTTTCATCAGCTACGTCATGGAACATGGTACTGCTCCAGGATGCCCCGAAAAGAAAGGCTTTTGTACAACTCATCCATGTAAAAATGGAGGAAAGTGTAGTGACGGGTGGGGAACCTATTACTGCCAATGTCCGGATGGATTTGGTCAAAAGGACTGTTCCGAAGGTATTTTGTGAAACTTTTTCACACAAATGAAAAGAATGTATTTATATTTTTCAGGATTTTCATTGCAAATTGTTTTTTTGAACAATGTGCACACTTTTAGATGCAAAGCCTGTATGGAACTTGAGAGATGAAAATAGCTACGTGGTATTCATTCCACAACTTCAACCAATACATTTCCCTTGGTATCATTCACTCTCCTTGAGGACTATTAAACCATCAGGAACTCTTTCGACAATCAAATTAAACAACAATGACACAATCAAGTTGACTCTGGACAATGGCATAATTCACTACTTTTATGAGGATCAATCCATTCCCGTTTCCCTCCCAAGGATTCACGACGGACACTGGCATAACATTGAGGCAAAGTGGATGACAGCAGAAATATGGTTTTCGTTAGACTATGGGCAATTTGAAGTGACCGTGCCATTCGAAGGAAAAGTTCAAAATGCTCATGTCAGTCAAGTTGTTGTTGGTCATCCATCCTCATCCATGACTGCATGTGTTCAAGATGTGCGAGTAGGAAATGCAAAGAATTATTTAAGGAAGCCCACTACTGAGAAAAATGTCAATGAAGGGTGTAGCTTGGCCACTGCTTGTGTTGGTGCGGTATGTCCACCAAGGTCTACTTGCGTGGAACAAGGTGGTCGTCATAAATGTCAATGTGACCCAGGCTACGTGGGAGTTCACTGTTTGCCCATTTGCGACTTAAAACCGTGCAAAAACAATGGATCGTGTGTGTTAGACTTGACAACTTCTCGAGGCTACCATTGCAAGTGTGATGAGAGATATTATCGAGGGAAAAACTGTGAGCAAGTTATGGAACTCTCTTGTCCCACAACATGGTGGGGATGGCCAGTGTGCGGACCGTGTTCATGCCCAGCAGATAAAAATTACAGTCCGGAATGCAATAAGACGACAGGACAATGCAAATGCAAAGTAAGACTTGACTAAGGTCATGAGCAGAACAGGTGTTGTTAGTTATCAATAAATATTTACGAAATATGATGTAATTTTTGTAGGATTATCATTACGAGAAGGAGGCAGTTTGCAAAGACTGTCAGTGTTATAGTGTCGGGTCACTGAGCAAAAATTGTGACCTGGTCACCGGCCGTTGTCAGTGTCGTCCTGGTGTTTTAGGAAATCGATGCGACACCTGTGCCAGTCCATTTGCAGAAGTGACAACGAATGGATGTGAATGTACGTTAGAATATCTTATCTTATATGGTATATACCGCGTTTCGATATGCATAAAGTTTTATCAATTTATTAACATTTCACTCCAGTGGTTCGTGACGGCTGTCCTCGCGCTTTTGACGGAGAGATTTGGTGGCACAGAGCCAAATTCATCACTACAAGTGTCCACGATTGCCCCTCAGGAGCTATCGGCTTGGCTACTCGAGAATGTAGATCCCCTCAAGGATGGAGCAAAGCGGATTTATTCAATTGTACTTCACCATCATTCGTTACCATTTTAAACATAGTGAACCAGCTAGACTCAAAGGATCTCGTGTTGAGTCCTCTGCTTTCTACAAAGTTGGCTGCAGACTTGAACAAAGCTCTGAACATTTCGACGGCTGGTGGTGCTCGCTTGTTTGGGAATGATATCTCAATTTCTCAGAGACTCGTCAAACATCTTGTTCAGCATGAGGTAAAACAGAAAGGTTTGAATTTGAGCCATCGCCAGGATAAGAATTTCATCAAGGTATGTTCAATAAAATTTTGAACCATAACATACACGCTACATAAACTTACCAATGATGCATACACATCGATGAATGGCAGGATAGGATAGGGGTTTTTGCTCGGCGCAAAATTACATGGGATTTTTTTTATATATAGAATTTAATATCTGCAACTGGAAGAATCACCGCGAAGGAGTATGCTACGGAGTGGGCGAGGTTGAAAAGGAATTATGGTGCAGGAGCAGATAACATTTTGCGGTTGATGGAAAAATACCTTGCTCATTTAGTGGATAACCAAGAGGATACGTATACTAAACCGTTTGAGCTGATCACTCCAAATCTTGGTAGTTATTGGAATTTGTTTATGACGTACAATCAAAGTTTGAAAATAAAGCAATCAGTATATAAGTATATGTAATTTATTCTCCAGTTATGGGGCTGGACACGGTAGAACTCACATGGGATAATGATGGTCGTAAAAACTTCGAAGATCTTATTATTGAGTCAAAATATGATTTGTATGAAAGAACCACAAGCACCAAGAGAGCTGTTCGTTTCCCCAAGTATGACAACGTGGTGATGGATCCACGAAGGTATAATACAAACGCAAAAATTCTCATCCCTCTGGACATCCTAGGTCTACATGATGAAAAGGGTAAATATATTCTTTAAAACCATATTATTATTGGTTGTGGTTTTTTAAGATTGTGCAGCCACCCTGCATGGATCTAATTAGTTTTAATAAAAAACACATGCATTGAAAAAGATACCACTAGGGAGAAAAAAGAAAACTTTTTATGATATATGTTTCTTGCTCTGATGTTTTTTCAGATATGGCAGGAAATGCTGTGGTTGGCTACCTTGAGTACTTCTCGTTGTGGGATGTTATGCCTAAGCAATTTAAGAGTGATGTTGATCGAAGATTCAATTCCCAACAAGTAGCTGCCCAACCAATAGTTTCCCTTTCTGTTTTGGCATCCCGACTTGGGTTGGTCAGCGGGAAACAGAGTAGTCCTGTTAGGATTAGATTTGACATTTTCGGGAGATATATTGACTCTTCGAATCCACAATGTGTTATTTGGGATGATGGATCTGAGGAAACTACAACTGCTTCATCTACTCCAGGGGTGACGGCTTCGTCATTCCAGTCATCGGGTTGGACCACACGACCTTGTGTGACGCAAGTGGAGGAAAATTACTTGCCGAAAATGGGAAATGTTATGACTGTAAACTGTACATGCTGGCATTTGTCTACGTTTGCTGTGCTTCTTGAAGATAGTGAAATACAGGTTGGTTTCATGCATGCTTTTATTTTCGGGTGGCTTAACATTTAGCCAACCGAAACTTCATTGAAACTTATCGTGCATTCTCACATTGGCATTTTTTGGTTTGTCCATTGCTATAGGACGTGCCGCGCCCAAGTATTATAGAAGATATAGTGACATATATCGCGTTTGGGATGACTCTTGTTCTCATCTTCTTCGCTCTGGTTGGACTTGGATTACTAAAAGGCCCTGTCCCAGCGACAATTACTAATACAATTCACAAGCATCTTCTGCTTTCCATCTTTGGTGCTGTGCTCTTCTACTTTGTCGCTATAAAATTGAGAATCATTCTCGTGCAGAATGATGCCATTTGTCGGGTCATTGCCATTGGACTTCATGTTACGTGGCTGGCTACATTTTCATGGCTATTGGGTTCGGCCATTCATCTCCGAAGGATGTTTACGGAAGTAAGAGATGTGAATCATGGCTCTGCTCTATTCTACTTCGCACTTGGATATGCCTTCCCTCTATTGTGTGTAGCTCTCAGTCTGGGTGTCCGAGCGCATCATTATGGGAACAAATTCTTGTAAGTTTGACTTCAATCTTAGGTACATCTTTTACAAGAAATCGTAGTCAAGTTGATATTATCATTATATTGTTTTAAAGCTGCTGGCTGTCCTTATACGAAGGCATTGTTTGGGGAATGGTTGGACCTATTTTAATATGCGTTGTCGCCACACTTACAACATTTTTGGTAGCTGTACGAGCTGCTTTCACCCTGAAAGATCAAGTTGTTGACTCTGGAAATATGAGGTTGGTTTTAGGCAATAACACTTGAACATTTGGAAGATGATTCGAGTGTTTTAAGCTGTATATTGTAAACTAGGACTTTACTATGGATGGACCTGACACTGTTACCTATTTGTGGAATGGTTTGGGCACTCTGTCTACTTGGAGCTAATGAGCGGAACCCCATTTGGCAGTATGCCATTGCGATTGCAGTCTCTGTATTAGGACTGTACATTGCCCTGGGTTATTGTGTTCTAAATCAAAGAGTCAAGGAGAGTTTATACATTCGAGCTGGAGGATTATTCAGGTCGAAGGAGAATCCACAATCTACTAATGTTTCGGTCAGTCTATTAATCTGAAATCTATATCATTTTAGCAACTTCTATACAAACTGCAGTAGCTCATATTCTTTTATATTTCCACAACAGCGTTCTGCTCTTGCATATCGTACCGAATTCACTGGCACTTCCGGCCGGGACGATTTCCGTCGTGATATCTTCCGAGGCGTGCATTCCCTTGGCGTGTCCACTGCCTCAACTACTAGTCGCTCAACTACAAAAACATCGAGCAGTCCCTACAGAAGCGATGGCTTCGGGTATGGGACAACCCTACCACATCTTCATCACAGAGGTAAGCAAATTGTCTCAAAAACAACTTTCTTTCTTCACTAATTTCTCACGTATCGTCACTATTGACTGTCACGCATCATGCGCTACAATGAATTTAGCTATTTCCTTATTTATCAAACTTTGTGGCTTCTGTCAACACGACGCACTACCTGTGTGCGTGGAAAAATTATCTGTAGCAACAATGCATGTGCGAAAAACAGTAATGCATGACTACCCACATTCATCGTTCATTCACAATTATCAGTACGATCAATACGATATTGCTTAAGTGTAATCTAAACTGCAATCCGTAGCATGAAAAATACTCATGTTTTATCACGTCTGCATTATACGCTATTTGAGTGATCTCCTGCAGACACTTAATCCTTTGGTAGTAACCTTCGGTTAACTATTAATTAATACAGTCATGCATAGCAAAGGCCGTAATCATTTACGATGATAAAGATGAAAAGCACACCAGCTCACAAAGTCGCGTTTACGAACGACCGGAATGAGAATAGCTGAGAGAGATACTTGAACAGCTAACATTTGTTTACTTGTTAGGTCAAGGGCTATAGGTTGATAAGCTGAAGGGATTATATCTTGAGCAGAGAATGCGTCTATGCTGTCAGTGACTTCGAATTATTGTTGTGATGAGTAATACAAGCCAAGAAAACACTCACATTTTTCACCAAAAGTACATCATGTATAAAAAAACGTGTATTGAATTGGACTCCATTTTTCTGCATTGTGTGGTGCATGCAGGCAGACAAATACAAAAGATGTAGAAATCATTTCATGGAACGTTGCTTTGCTTGTCTTATGCATTTACTCACGGAGGTATAAAGAAATCTGTCTAAGGATGTCTTTAGCGATTTGTCTATTTGTGTGAGCACAAGGATTGTGTGCGTGTGGCAAGGATTCAAATGAAAAATGCAAGTTGTAAATATATGGCTGTAGCGAAAAGTAGGACTGCAGCTGGTTTGCATACTGTGACATGCTTACAAATAATGGAGGTGTACTTTAAAAAATTGCTGTGAAAGGCTTATGATAAAAGTGCAGCATTACTGATATCAGTTAAATCTAATGGGCGATACAGTAATTTAAACGCTAGAAGAATTCCATCCGGTTGGAATTAATCACTTGAATGAGCTTTGTATTGTGATTTTTTATAAGGTATTTATAACAACATTGTTTAGACAAGCAAACAATATATAATACACTTTGGAATGGTTTTTATTGCATAATATGTCATGTAGTATGTTGAGGATGGCTTTCTGCTTCAAAAAAAATTGTAATGGCTCTGTCTAGGATTTGGTCCCATATTATGAAGCTCAAATATGGGGAAAATTGAAATCTGTGTAAAATTATGTGTTTGGATTAATAATCACAGGGAAAGGTGGAGGGAGCTCTGTGGACTCCATTAGAAAGTCATATCCCAAGCGTTCACGCAAACGTTCGTCCGATGATGATGGAAGCTCTGACGGAGAACATACGCTAGAGCTAGCGTCCTCTCATTCATCCGATGAGGATGAAGCTACACCAAAGGCTAAACTCCGATCAGCAACATTAGGTACTACTTTTGAATTAATTATTTGGGGAAAAATCCGCTTGCACTAATACTTACACGGGAAAATGGCTTTTAAACAACTCGGCTGTCATCTAACACAAGATCATCGACCGTATGCCAAAAAATAGAATGTAGTGAAGTTGAATACAATTGATATATTAGTCAGAACCAAATCTTATCATGTATTCTCTTCTTTGGAAGGCGTTCGTCCTGGGGGCAAATACACTCTGGTAATGGATCCTACTTACTCTAGCCCCTGTTGTGTAAATAACCGGAAGTTGGTTTCTGCATCTTTATCTACTCTTAATGTGCCATCCGCTAAACCTCCTGCTTTACCTAGACTATACTCCACTAACTGGACTCCCAACATTTACTCTCCATCTAACATTCGGGATTTCTCCATCAGTTAGTATTACCTAACTAATCAAACAACTTAACTTTTTTAACAATCTAATATTGCTGTTTTCTTTTATACTTTATTCCGTATCTTTGTGTTGGTTTTGCTTTTGGTTACGAAACATTGCTTTTGACATTGGGACTTGGGTTAATATTTTTGTGGTATGTGGTGTATCCGCTTTCTATAGATGTAAAACCATCGGTGGGGGCTCAAAGTTCAGGTTCAGATAATGAAGCATCAATAAATAATTATAAATATCCAGTGACTGACGACGAGTCCACATATCATCCCTCACATAAGGAGCTCAACTCACGAGAAAATCTTCGCAATCTGGGTCAAGGCACTGAGCTCAAATACGACGACAAACTGCCCTTCATCTATCAAGGTAAGATGAAAAAGTAAAACAAGGAGAAATATTTAGAAGTCCACATGACGAGAAAAAAAGGCTCATACTAAAAATAAATATTGTCCTTTCCATACCCATCAAAGAAAATGAGCTTTGAAGTGGTGGGCTATACGCTTGTAGAATGCAACTGTAATATTTCAAGCTCATTAAGTGACATTGCAGTTAGTTGTTAGTTGTGTTGATGCAATTTACATCTGCAATAGATATTTTTCATATTTTCTCTGACAACTTCATTCATTCCTCTGAGCGTATAAATCTGCAGTCAAGTGCAACAATGCAAACAACCCTTACTTTCATACTGTGATGAGGATAATAATGATGAGGAATACAATCGTTGTGTTTGCTTTTCGCATTTCCATGTTGTTTAAATTTTAACTGTTACCACAGCTTGCCATCATCCGTTAGTATCACTGTTTTTAAATAGCTCAGCATATGCATTTATGATTAACCCATAAGGCACGAGAGCAGAATCCTTAAGTACCCGAGGTAGAGAAATTACAGTGGAGCCGTCAAGAAGTTTGCTCTGCGTGGATTGTGGATAGAGAGACGGCTCATTTTCAAAAAAATCAAAATTGGCAAAATCACTCACGTAAAAACTTTCCTTTTCATATCCTCTTCATTCTTAGGATGATCTGGCTTCTGTGAGATTTTGCAACATTTCCTGAGCTTTTATGAACTACCCTGTGTGAGCAGTGGGTCAGTGAAGCATGGTTTATTGAGAAAGTGAATAAGAATGAGGGGGAGATTGTAAGAAAATTGGACCTTGCTTACATTACATGAGTTAACGATGATACTAATAGGGCACTTTACCTTATGTATGCATCCCTTTAGTAAATTTTTGTTTCTAGAAGAAAGATTCTGCATTTAGAGAAGCATTATTTCACGAGTTGGAAATGATACTAAGAAGTTGAACTTTCTTCATATATCATAACGGATACTTTGAGAAAGTTGAGGATGACTTCATTTTGAAATGTTCGTAGGTGGTGACCCAGTCAACGATCTCAGTGGGACGACAATCCCCCACCCGTTGTCATCCTCAGAAGGAATTCCACATCAAGCCCTCCACCGACATTTTACTTACGGGGAAAGCGGAAACGGTGGGAATATGCATCCGCCTATTCATCCTCATTATGGGTATACTGGGGGAATAGTTGGTGGGGCAATTCGACCAGTTACTCTTGAGTCACCCATTCCTACCTTACAAGAGCTTCCCAACGAAAGTTATTCAGAGTCTGAGTAAGTTCAGCTGTTTTTTTCTATAGAAATTTCGAATTAGTCATGTTTAAAATCGTATTCTGTCTTATGATATTTAATTGGTGTATTGACGGGAATGCCTATTTCCTCTTTGTATTAATGCTGCTCATCTTCTACTTGTAAATCATCTTTTGGGATAATTCTCTTCATGTATCGTATTCATGATCTCACTCATTCACTCTAATGTCTAACCTCAGATTTCCCTATTACGACGACGATGACGAGGTAATCTATCTGTCTATCTAATCTCTAATTTTATTATCCTTTTCACACTGACGACGGCATTAATCTTTAGAAATTTTTTGTGCATCTGCATGTTGCGTATATTTATTGATAACGTGACTAAAGGATCTTTGAAGTCGTCATGAAATTGGTTTACAACTGACAGCCGTTTTCTTTTCAACGCTTTTTTGTCATCAACCATGAATATTTTTTCCTGATGAAGAGCTTTTGTGACAGAAAGCTTTATTTGTGTGTATCGAACAGGTGGAATATGAAGGCTAAAAAAGAGTTAGGACAACGTCATCACGACGAGGGGAAAAATGAGCCGGAAGAGATTATGTTGGAAGATGGTACTTTAGGTTTCATAAATCCTGCCATGGATCCATTAGGGGAGGAAGATGATCACTTGTCTAGTCATCGTCAACATCAGCAATCATTCATGGATCCTGGAGGACCTCGTTCTCCCCAATCTCCAGTTTCCCCATCAGAGTCAGAAATATATGGTGGGTCAATCACGTCCGGTGTTCTTGTGTAGTTTAGTATTGTGTGGTAGAAGCTTTACTTAAATCTGTTTAGTTGTATTTCCTTGTATTCCCAAATAATAGACATTATGAATGATGATCTCTTTGCAGGTATGCTTTAAAAACATTTTTAAAAGAGATGGGGTATTTGCCCTCTCAATTTTTGTAATGACCTTTAAATACTACGGCATACACATTACAAAAGGATAAACTTGAGCTAAAATCTCGTCTAAATAGAAACAAACCTTAGGGGAAAATTAACAAGTATTTCATTTATTCTCACTGTCTCAAATTAGCACAAACTTCAACTCTTTCGTCAGCTTTATCCTCATAAGTCGGTAGTCGGTGCAATGTAGCCACTTGTTATATTCCACATACATCAAAGTGTTCTATTTACAACTTCAGCCCAGCACAAAGATAAATATCTCCTTTTTGTAACTTGGCATGTTCAAATTACTATTATTATTGTTATTGTGCTGTTTCTGAATGTTCATGACATGTATTCATATTAGCCTTTTAGAAAGAATGCATTTTGCATGCTAAGTCCATCCTTCTAGCCAAATATACACAGTCACTTTGAGCCTGTCACCTACTCATATTCATATATTATTTCTTATTTGTTTACATTTGTTAGCCAATGTCATACACATTTTTTCAGCTCTTTACACCAGCCACAAAATGCACATAAATGTCTAGGAAAATGTATTTGAAGTATCATTATCCTAAGTTTATGCTTGTATTCTTATAATTATTTCTGTATTACACATGTTTTGCTTGAGAGACCCATTTTCAACAAAAAATCTTTCTCAGGTAGCACTTTACCTATATTTGTGGATGTTAAGTGAATCTGTCATTTTTACAGCATTTAGGCCAACGGGAAGCTGAAGACTGTTAAAATTTTTAGTTCTGGATGCATTCTTCCTAGAAGATAATGTATAGGAGTATATGATTATGTCGTATTTAGTTTTAAGAATATTCAAATAAGTCTTTTTATACTAGGATAATACGAAAGTTTGTCATTTTATTGAAATATATATATATATATACATACATATAAATTATATAAATGTTTGTATAGAGCATACAAGCGTTTTCTTAGATGTACCTAAACCACGACAATTATTGTAGGCTGAAACTGCAGTGAACTGGTCGGACTCAGTTTTTAAATAGTGTAATACATTTAAGTATTTTTTGGCTTCCGCATGACTATTTATAATGATGACAACTACTGCCCACGAAGTTGTGAAAAAAACACACAGTACTTATTCTAGCCACAAAGTAAATCACTGTTGTTATACATTTTAGAAAAATAGTACGTAACAGAAGGATATTATTGGTCGTATTTTATTTTTATTTTTTGTTACATTTCGTGGATATAGGTAGTTTAATTTATAACGTGTTGATGTTGATATTGTTACATTGTGTAGGGTATAAGCTCATAAAGAAAAAAATATTTATATTAGTAATATAGTCATTTATGAGCCCAGTAACAAAAGAGAAAACAAGAAATGGATGTTTGCAGCGAAGTCTGTGTATGAAACGATTTTTACACTTTTGTCTACGACGCCAGTAATTTACGCTCGACTAACTTTAAGCTTGTAAGAATTTTTTTATTGCGTTTTTCGTCTATGTAATGTAGCCGTGTACGTTTGTTAGGTACGGAAGAATGCTGATAATTTGTAAAATAATTTATTCAATATATGAGATGATGTATACCTATACATGAATGATGATAATCCACAAAAACTGAATTCAATAAAAAAGCGTTTTATGAACAATTAAACTCTTCCTTTACAAAGGATCTTGGAAATTGTCGGAAATGCTAAAGGTCAAAACTTTAACCTCCTCGTTCACTTCATATCAAAGTCAAGCTGTCACTTTGTGTCAAAATCATGATTGCTAATTGCATGTATTCCGCTGCAACTTGTGAAATTATTCGTCTCAAAGCATAAAAATGCATGGAGGGTTAATGCCATTCCCAAGCCTTCTGAGCAAATTACTAATACGTGCTTCGCGTTACATTTGTGTTTGGTTGTTGATAAATCACTTCTTTGTTGGCAAATCGAAGATAGCATTCCTAAACATAGTCTCATTAAAACCAGTAGTATATTCTAACACATACCTTGATAATCTCATTATCGCTTAAACGCTGCCACTTCGCTACTCCTCGAATTGCATCTGATTTTCATCTCTGAACTAAACACATAAATATCATCATCATCTTGTTTGTCTCAACTTCTCTTGAGATTTAATCTGTTCTACATTGTATTGCATTATCAAAGGGAGAGAGGTGTATGCAAGGGGTATAAAATAAAAAGTGAATTGTGTCAGGAATGTTACAAAACCGCAGTAATCACCAGTAGTCGTGATGTTAGCGGTGGCATGGCATATTAAGCGGATATTGTTGCAGGGGAGTCGTTTTTAGCCATCCTAATAGCAGTGGAACTTTTTGTGCTCAAGATGCATGCAAAATGACGCTGAGGCTGAATCATCTCGATGGATGGATGAAGATGATGACGGTATGATTCTGAAAATGATATTACAAAGCTGGATTGGGATGTAACGCAAAATACACGCTATAATAAGGAGTAGTCAAAATTCCATGTGGGGTAATACGCCAGGCATGGTCTACTTTAGAAGCTTACTAAATTCTGGTCTTCTTTCATCTCAAAAGGATACAGTCTTTCAATATACTTTTGCGAGATGATCTTCGCCTGTGGAAGAAAAAAAGAAGTAGGAAGTTCTTGTAAAATTACTTTGTCGATTGTTGTATAAGAAGGATAGATTGTGTTCACCCTTGAAATCTGCTTCTTCGAGTAGGGAAAAAATTACCATGATCATTTCTTACACAATACCTGAATGAATTATTCAAACAAGGTGGTTGAAAAAAATTTACGGATGTCTCTTGGTTTACCTGTTTCCAAATTTATTTTAAAAACGTTTCTTAACCAAAAAAAGACAAACTTTGAAAGAAAAGCGTGGATTAATTCTTAATCACGATTTTGTATTTTTGGGGTGGAAGCTTCCTCATTACTTTGCATACTAAATGAGGTGGTGATGATTCGAGGATTTTGAGGAGGATAATAGAACAGGGGAGGATAATTTTCGTCCACTGGAGAATTACCTGTGTTTAAATCATAATTTTAGTAAAAACAGGCTTAAGTTTAGTGCATTATGGGTAATACCAGGAAATCATGACATTTGTAATACAAAGCAAAATGCTAATACCTATTTCGTGATGAGTCACGAGCTCAATCCTAACAAAAAAATGTAGCGTCCATTTCTTTTATTTGAAGTATTATGTCACAGCAGGAACTTCGAGTTGAAACTTGTCCAGGACAAAGCATGACGAAAGGTGTGCTATTAATAATCTGGAGTTTTTATGATCTAATTCTCTCTAAAAACGCTTCTCATCCTTTACTATCCTGCTTAGAAATGTGATAGGATGAATAGTGACAATCCCCCAAGCCAGCTCAAGCTAGTGTTAATTTTAAATCATTGTTACGTAATATAGTAGCAATCTTGTGCTAAATCTATAAGTTGATAAGAGTTGTACATGTGAGCAAGGGTTTTTTAATATTATTTTTGGAAAGTACGTAATGACATATATTACAAGTTTTAAAGGGAAATTGTAGGACACGACAACAATTTAAACAAATCATTCACGGACGGTGACATATTATGATGGAAAAGCCAACTGAAATTGAAGCATTAAAATAAAACTGTTTGTAGGTTTCACAAATGCTCACGACTTGATGACAAGTGACAAGGATATTATTGAATGCTTGCATTATCTTATGAGTTACAAGTTACGTTCTTACGTTTTGTCTGTAAAAAAAGTAGCATTGATGATGATGACGTACATAGACAGATGATTGTTGGAATGGCCACAATTTCCCATCAATTTCGAGCTTCACTAACCACCATCAACATAAAATCTAGAGAGATTGTTCATAACATAATTATGTTAGCGGATATTACGTACAACATATGTTCATATAATTATTTTTCTTTTGCCTTCAAACGTTCAATATGACAACAATCAGGGTTCAAAACTGACGGAACTTTTGTTTCTAAACCAGCAACACCCTTCATGCACGGATGGATGCAGAATTATGGATTTTGAAGAAACAACTTTAAACCCCAAAAATGTGGGCACTGACCATTTTCAACTATAGGGATTTCCATGATAAGCGCCAACCAACTGCCGGTCGTTAGCTTGAGGTTATAATCCAGTAGAAAGTAGTTATACGCGGTTATTTTTAAATTTGTCCTTCAACTCTTATATAAGTTCATTGCTCGTGGCATTTGCATAAGATGTATATCAGTAGACAAATTAAGCATTTTTTTGCGCATGTGCGTCATGATGTTTCGTTTCACACTGATTATTTCTAAATAAAAATTTAGTTCACACTCTCTATCTTTTAGGTGTCTTCTTGTTCGGTCATCAACATCAGATATGGAAAGTATTGTAGTGTACAAATACTGGTTGTAGAGCTGCTCGCTTGATTGGTTATCATTTCATGTCATGAAGCCTTATCTCAGATGAGATTACAAATTTGTAATAATATATGGCGTGCCCAAGAAGATTATAAATTTATCTAAAAGTAAGAACAATTCACTTGTATGGTGTTTATAACTTTTTGCTAGATAACTTTAACAAAAGCAGTTGGCAATCAAGTGCAATTTATTTGTGCACGAATTCATTTAAAATTATCTTTAAAAAAGCAATGCAGTATATAGTAGATGGATGCTAAAATGGAACAAAAACAAAACGATACCGAACTTGAATTACTTTCCAATATTGACAAAAATAAATTAAAGTATAGATGAAATTTTATATACCAATATGAAATTTCTTAATGAAAGAATGACTGATTAAATTTCTGCACTCTGCACCTGTCCACACTCAAAGTAAATTGATTATTTACATTTCACATATGTATTTTCAGGATCGCTCAAGCTCAACCACTCAAAAGTTTGAAAAGGAACATAGGGATATTGGGATATACAAGGGTTCCATGTGAAGTGTTGTGTGAGGATTACCGTGACATTTTCATCCTTGATTGTGACGCTAGTTTTTTTTTCAAAAACAGTTTATTATTAGGAACAAAGTGAGCTTTTTACAAGTTTGGCATGTAATCCAAACTACAACTGTGCTATGACTCAATAGAGCTCCCTCCATTTTTGGTACAATTCATTCCCTCCTCTTATCTTTAACCGGTGTGGAGGCATGCAAAATTCGATTAAAACGATGATTCCCGTTACAATTGCGATGCATATATGAGAAGGAATGAGTAGCACAATCTTTGTGCAATCTTTCCCAATACAAAAGAAGACAAGGATTTTTTTGAGTAGTACACACAAAAAGTTTAGTTTTGAAATTAGAGGTAGCACACAATCACAATCATGTTTTTGTGCATTCTGTCTGACTCTTTGGCTCAGGGAACCTTTGGTGAATATCGAATCAATGTGCTTGGATAATTGCTGTGAATGCATTTTCGAACCTTCAATTCATCAAACTCATGATTGTTCAGTGTATTCAGAGCTGGTAAGGGAGTCTAATCAATTATCTAGAGAAAACTTGTTGGTTTAAGAAGGGATTGTGAGGGAAAAAATCACGAAATCTAATTGTCATCCACTTGCACACATAAATACACAAGTCTGCATCTGGCTACCTCAAGGGAACTCATTTTTGAATTGATGTACATAATGTAATATCTTATTAGGCTAATGGAAACACAATCATTTAATTCATTTTTACTTGGGTAGCGCGGTTTTACTGGTCTAGAGATCACATCATGTGCAAAAAACGCGTATGCATGTTATACGGATAAATAATATGTGGATTTGGCTGCATCTTTGTCCAATATTGTTGTTGTATTACAGCACAAAAGACAAAACTATACCTAAATATACCCATTCTTTACCAAACATAATGCGTGCTCTTGTTTAGACAAAAAGTGAAACCATCGCGTCACCACTACAAAGAAGCACGGTGCCGTTTTTACGTTTTAGTGTTGAAAATTAGTGAAAGAGCGTAAAACAATAATTGTGAAATACGTATTTTTACTTATTTCTCACAAGAAGAAATACCCAAATGGAGGTTTTTTTCTTCAAGAGTCATCAAAACGCTGTGAGCGTGACGTCTACCTGTTGATGGCTTAGAAGTATTGTCACCATAAATTTGAAAACAATTCATTTTACTGCTGAGATCACCTATCTGCAAAATAATAGAGCCGACTATTATCCCAAATCCATAGTGGAAATCCCTTTTGTATTCAAATATATCCATTATTCGGCCTGGCTAAATAACAAATGACAGCAAGAATTCGTAAAAATGGATAGAAGCGGCTGCCATGAAGTCACTCTGTAATTAAGTCAAGTGGACGAAAAAACTCTGAGCATGTGTACATATGTTAGCACCACGTGTATATCACTTGGTAGTAAAATATAGCAGGATTTTTTCATAATTTACATAACAAAGTCATTACCAAGCAGTACAGAGAAGGAAAATGTGGAAAAATTCCAGTTTGTAAAAATATATACTGCAGTTGATTTTGTCGACGTAATTATTGTCCTTAGTTTGTACAAGCAAGAGAAGTAATCTATATGCTAGAAAAAAAGTCTTTTTTAATCAAAATGCAAACCTATATTCACAAATACCTCAACTGCTACAGATATGCATCATGGTTTATTATACTCGGAAAACATTTTTATCAGATTCACGCCAAGCTACATGCTCATTTGCACTCAACGACACAAAAGTCTCTGGACCGCTTGTTGATCTGGTTTGCTTGACGAATGTCTGATTCTTTGACTGCTGGGATGTGTGTGTGTGCTATTGTGTTTTTCGAGATATTGTTTTTTTCATCGACAAGAATAAATAATTTTCGTCAGTGGTTGTAAGAAGGTGTAGAGCACACCTTCCTTTTATAACAATTAATGATTAATGCCAGCCGTTCGCAAATGAAATCAATACGTATTATTATATCCAAATATAAAAAAATGACTAAAAGCAAAAAATATCAAAGTGGATTTAATAATATGCTCCACATTAGAGGATCTACTATTAATAGCAAGAATAGAATCCAAGCAATGTCAGTGCCAAACAGTTTCACCATCTTTTCATTTTCATAGAATGCTCGAAACAAAACTCCTTTTGTATCCTTCTCACAACACATAACTCAGCACGACTGACTTGGAAAGGGAAAAGGTATGAAATGAAGAGTTTTTTGTACTTGATTACCCACCTACAAATATGCATGCACAATACAGACATATTTTTGCAAGATACAAACCACATACACATGCATATAATGTAACTCCTCTTTGATCTAAAGCACTTGCTGCTCTTGATAGTATTTATTCGCTTAAGTCATACCGATCATATTCTCCTTTTTTATATTTTTTTGCCAAACTAGCTTCGAGGGCTGCATCACTGTTGCAGCTCCACAGAACACCTGAAAGGACTCAGGTAAAAATGAACCTCATCATAATCATCAGAGGATCATGTAAGTAGCTCTCCCTTCAACAAATACATGAGGTGTACAAGGAACGACTAATGAAAACAAGTCCAAGACCGTGATGAGGCTTTTTGTACACAAGTGTGCGCTCATAATGGAAAATGGAAATGTGCATTTTATACTTGGTAACTTGATCAGTGAGCAGAATGCGAAAATGCACTTTTCTGCCTTGTCTTCGTTTTTTGACTGAGCGGGACTTAAATCGTTTTTTGCATCTTATACCTGCAGCAAACCATCTTAAGAGAAGGAATCCAAGCAAAAATATATTTATGGTATGAAGTGGGGAGCCACAGAGAGAATCACATTTCTCAAGGTACGCGTTTATGAACATTGTACTTTATATATTTATAAAGGGATGCATATCCACATAATATATTATTATACCTATTTGCGATGAATCCTTCTCTGTGAATGTGCATGTTTGTAATGTGATAAGCACGTTTCTCAGTAAGTCTGCAAAAAGACTAAAAGCACACACATGGAAAAGTTCTCCTATATATGGCATCCTTCGTAAACTGCTTGCTTGTGATCTTGATGCACATAATATGCTTATACTAATTTTTGAGAGAATGCATGTATACTCTTGTCTCTAGCTGGTTGCTTCTGTCTCGAAAAAAAAAACATTTTTGCGAGAAAATGTATGAAAACCCTTTGATGAGTGCAGGTTAGTCTGCAGTTAGTAAGTAAAGTGGCAGGACGGTTTGCTATATCTTGAATACAGTCAGGCCGTACGGCTGCTAATCTGATCATTATCCTTTGTTCCAGTTGGCTACACTCCGTATTTTACAGTGTCCTTCCCCAACCCAATAATTGATTTCCAGTGGAAATCCTGGAACTGATTTAATCCTTAGTAATAATTGAAGTTCATTAGAAATTCAAATTGCAATATGGATAATTTACATCCAGGATAAAAAACTTTAGGCTTTGTGAAAGATAAATAAATTAACCATCATTTATCATTTTTTTCTCCTTTTCGGAAGTTCGATTGACAATTGGACTCTTTCAATGTGCCCATGGGTATCATTACTCATGAAGCCGGAAAAGCCTTCAAATTATAGAACTCATTGAGAGTCATTGATTGGAACACGGTGACCACCCAAATTAGGGGGAAGACATTTAGTCGATACAATAAAGTGTTTATTTTCTCACTACCTATCTCACTTTGTGTGTGCGTATGCAGAATTGGAACAGAAGAAGATTAATGACAGCCCATAAGAATCATCATCATCATCCTCGTCGGCAACAATACAGTGGAATATTAAGTGGTAATCCGCTTGATCACTTAATTGCTTCATATGCAAATGCATTAAGTTGCTTCAGTATGCAGTGTTAAGGCAGTGCAGTGGGCTGATAGAGAGTAATATGTAATAACAGCTCTTAATGTCAGTGTCAAGATCATTGAAGAAGCTCTCCAATATAGAATCCTCACATCACATATATGAGTGCACTTATTGTACCTACTATAACACCTTATTTGTCGTTGTGCATGATTTTTTTTTGTTCACAGTAAATAGCCCTTCTTGAACAATTTTTTTCCACAAAATAGTAAACACATTTATGAAAACATCCTCTACACGCCAATCATCCGTCATATGCAATTATATCATAATGCCATATATAACTCTGTTACGTTGTGAAGTCTTGTTTGTGTGTGCAAACCTGACTGAAGAAAAATATTGGGAATCATACAATGCCAACTGCCATCAAAGCTGATGCAGTCTCTAGGTTAAAGTTTTCTAGTAATTATTGAGAGAAATTCATTGTTTTCTGGGCAAAATACACGTTACTACATTTTTGCTTCTTGTAAACAACTGAAGGAAGATGACTCTGTGATAATGAATACTAGAATGCCCGTTGTGCGCTAATCGCACAAATAGTAAATAAAGATAGAAACCACGCATGCAGAAATATTCCATTACCTGGATATAACTGTCTAGTGCTGTACACTGGTTCCAAAACAACTTACAATAACCTTTCAAGAAAATCAAATTTGTCAGTCAGTGTTCGTAGATAGCACAAAAATAGCGGGGATGATCAACCAGTATCTCACCTAGGTCGACGATGAACTATCATCTACCAGAGATTTAGAAATATGGCATGCATTCATCTCAGCTGGGTCGACGACGACGGTCGACCATGAACTATCATGGACCAGCTACTTGAAAAATGCTA
>JAHZNA010001733.1:0-18588 GCA_027743935.1 Sinodicranocentrus sp. ZH6
ATTTTGGGACGAAACCAGCAAGTACAGCTGATGGGATGAGTTGGTATTGCCCCCACTATATATATCTAAACGCTGTGCCCAGACCAACGAATACATACTCCAAAGTTGAGACAATCACGTTTCCAGTTCCAGCTAAACAAAAAAATGTCCAAGCTAGTAAGTCCCTTCCTATTTGCATTTGGTGTGGTTTCATGCAAGGCCTTATACAGCCATTATTGTTGTGTGTTGTGTCCGCTCGAAAACTATTGGAGTTCTTTAAAATATGCCAACTTTAACTCGCAACAAATTCGAAATTTTATGAATAAAATATGTCAAAAACCGTTATATCTGAAAAGTTTGATTCCATGCGTGGGCGCAAACCAATGTGCATAAATAAAACAACGCAATGAAGATGAAGATATCATACACATATATATTTCTCTAATCGATAACGAGAAATAAGTGTGAATCAGCTTTATTTGATGTTTCTTCTGGAGGGGAAATAAACATTTAGTATTATATTATAAGTGGTTGGACTACCAACTAAATTCAAAACGTCAATGCATATATATTTCTGAATTTCGTTTAATCTTAAAGTTTAATACATGTACATAATGTTTGCCAGCCTGCTGGCTCCTTCTCAGGTACAAACTGTCTGCTTCTCTTAAAAACTAAATTTCTTACGTTTCTCGATATTTTAGAAATCCAGCTGCATGATAAATAATTTAAACCGAGGGATTGAGAAAATCAAGACCAAAAGCGGTTTGTTGTTGTATTTTACGCAGGCATTTGTTTTGTAACTGATGAAACCAGTTCGTTATAAGCGAGTACACAAGTCTAAGAATGATACATTTTTGAACGACTTGTTGTCCTAATTGCTAGTGTTGCCTTAAATTCTGCATCTACTAAGGTTAGTTAGCATAAATAATTGAAACTTGTTTTCTTCAAAGATCGCCTTTTGTGAAAGGTTATAAAAAGGTAAACTCAAATACAAATGAACTATTGTTCCATCCTAGTATACATATGATGTGAGTATATGTGTGAGATATTCTTGGGGTACTCCGCGAATTTAAACCATTCCCAGAACCTGAATGAAAAGATCAAAGAGATGAAAATGTTTTACAGTAGAACTAATTCACAGACACGAAAATGGATGATAGCCTATTTGTAGTACAATAGCTGTGGAAAAATTGATAGATGATGATTCACTGTCGTTTCGTTTTTACAGCTTTTTTCGTTGTGGTAGCCAATTATATTTCAAAAAGTAAACCAAGATATATTTTGACAGCATCGATGGTAAGTCATAGATTCAAGGAAAAAACATACAGTATCAAGAGGTCAATAATCATCTTATCGGAATTAGATCAGCAATAAAGGGAATCGTTATCTGGGAACTATATTTCATTATATAACAGTGCATCCGTGCGAAGTCAAGCTGTCACAGGGATGACTGCACCAATTTCCAATTAACTTCGCTAAATTTTGTAGACAGATTAGACCTTGTCTTTGACACAATGGCCGGCTAGCCGGTTCATTATCTTCATCACGTCTTTCAACAAATGTTGGACAGATAAGATATGCACCTAAATATTAACTACGTTTTTACAACACACTCCCTCAACGGCACTATCATAGATCATTTCTAACGAAGACCAGTGACAAAGCAAAAATGAAGGAAAAATAGCATAATGTCGAAATGACCAGTTATATGAACCGTTGCACACATTGTTAGTATATATGGGATGTGAACATGATAAAATAATTTACATGAGGGTATCAAAGCTTTGTCGAATAAATTAGTCAATTATTGGCACAGTATGGAAATAGCATGCTATAAATGTGCTAGTGCTAATACTGCACGCGGTAAGTAACGTCGATAATGATATAACTATTTTTTTATAAAAATAACGCTATGAAAACGGTTCCCGCAGTTCCCAGGCTTTGGTGCTGTATATTACGTAATCAAACAGTTTGTTTCCCATGTCATGGTCCACTGACTTGAGCAAAACAAAGCGAATGTTGGAGAATCGAATTATGCGAACCCAATGCTGCTGCTGTGCCGTATTAGAACTCGGAAACAACATTGATCCAATTTCTGAACTCCGTAACTCGAGTGTAAACGCCAGGATGTCTGTTGCATGACAGTGAAACGAAAATTATTGCTTCTATTTTAACACGAATGACTTTCATACACTTTGAATTGAATGCTTACCCAATTCTCCCACAACCAATGCCCCAGGATATTATGCCAGCTAGAACAAAATGATTGTCTGTGCCGTGTTGAACCACTAGCGGCCCTCCACTGTCGCCCTATTAACATGTAAAAATATAATTAAAATTTAATGCAAACTGACGGATATGCATTTTGAACAAGTTCTATAATTAAATTCACAAATACTTCACAAGAATCCTTTCCTCCTTGAGCCCATCCAGCGCACAGGAATATTCCAGGAATAGACTCATGATACCCTGCCTCCAGAAACATTTGTTCGCACTCCCGATTTGTCACGATTGGCACTTGTACTTCGTTAAGTCTTGTGGGGATCGGACCACCTGCAGAAGAGCGAAAGAGGCGTTGACACATTACATACACCACTGGTCAGTGTGTCACTGCCGCAATAACAAATCACATTCGCACAAACTCATGTCATTGCATAGTAATAATTTTCAGAGTAAACTTCACTTTCCTTCATATGTCCTTCCCCAGCCTGTAACCCAACCAGTTTTGCCGACAAAGTCTTCTTCACCTTCCGGAATGCAGATAGGTACAATGTTGGGTTGAAACGTGACCGGTTCGTAAAAACGTAGAAGCTGGTCAGTAAAAAAGAAATGAATGATTTAAGCCACTACTACTAATACATAACTTTCTGATCTCTTGACTTAACCACCTACAATCTGCTTGACACATGAGCAAACAACTGTCGCAATTTATGACCTAAAGATTATCGTATATTTTCTATACATTCGAAATGTAATTAATTTCTATCCTAATTTTCGTTATCATTGTGCAAGCACATATAATTCACAGATTGGTCATAAATTACACAGAATAAAGAAACTAAAAATCTCTCTAGCTATCAGTAAATTCATCCTTTACACTGAATACTTACCGCGACGTCATTTTCGAAACTTCTCTTGGCACCTGAAAAGTTTGGATGAGTTATTATAAGCTGAACCCGACGTTCAGTAAAATTAAATGGAAACACGTCATCAGAAAGATCGAACTCGCCTAGTCGAATGATAATTTCGCTAGAGAGAACCCTGAAAAAACAAACCGTTTGAATAAATAACTCCTTTTCGTTAATACAACGTCGTTCAAATTCAAAATTGCATACTTTTCCACGCAGTGAGCAGCAGTAATAGCCCAGTTTTCATTCAATAGGGCAGCCCCACACGAATGAACATAGGTCTTCGCTTGATTTTGCCAAGTACGAATGGATATCTGTAGTTGAATGGTTTGTGGGTTTTTGAAAAATTATACATTACACGAATTTAGGGTATTTTTAAAAGCCAAGATTTTATATGAGTAATACCTGCCATGGCCACTTCCCGTACGTTGCGTCAGCTCCACCTACAATTCGAGATGCAGGAAAAAATCTTCTCCCACAGACTGGTCGTATAAAAAAAGAATGAATTAACAACATATATGCAAATCATCTATAGTCGTAATGATGCAGTCGCAAGCAATTATGATTAATATTTACTCAGTTTCGGGTTGCTAATTAGTAGCGTTCCATTCGGCGTGAAAAATGCAGAATCTGGATATTTTGTTCGGTCAGATGCTGGCGACTTTGTTGTGGTCAGCTCTGTAGATGGTGTGGTGAAAGGATCACTTGAAGGAACTGGTGTTGTTTCTGACGTAGATGGAGATGGCGATGGTTTTACATCACCATCGATCTCATTCTCATTGTCATTTTCGTTTACCTCAGGTAGTTTACAGCATGTTCCTATGTAAAATCTATCCCTGCATATTCCTAAATGCGTTCCATTGGCCTAAATGTAAAACATATAGAGAGTTTAAACAATGATTTCAAGTCAGGCGAAGTTCAATCAAAACTATAAGTGATTCATCAGTAGACAGGTCAGTTTTCTACTTTCAAGAAAAGTTGTGTTTGTATCCATATTTACTCAAACCTTTCAAGATAAATTCACTCAAACAGGTTAACAGGCTATACGTGAATCTGTCAAGGCCTATTTGTATGCTCATTAATTTTTATCGTTTGTCGATAAACAGCCGACAAGTGATCGCTAAATGACTTTTGCAGGGAACGCCAGAACCGCACAGTTTGCACAATTTACAAATCACATGAAACACGCCCGAATCGTGACATGACTTGTCAGAGAAATTTAAAATTTCCTGAATGTGAGAAAAGCTGGCAATTTCATTGTAGTTCACAAGTTCACGAACTGCGTACATTTATCTTTTTATTATGTGCTAATTTGTTACACACACTGCAAAGGTAGGTACATGGTAGATCTATACACTCCTATCCAAGTCCGTATTCAAATATAAATAACTGTTGGACAAGCCTTACTTAGCATTTCCTAATAGTTTCATTAGGGAATGCATGTTAGAATAAATTCATGCGAGAAATATAATTTTTATATCTTTCTGCATCTGAGCAAATGACCAATTGGATCATTCAAAAAATCACAAAGCTTTGTGTATCAAAAGACTTACCAGATTGCAATGGTATACAAACATACAAGTTCCCACGTCGTCCATCCCTGGAACACGACATTCCTGAGGCTGTATCTGACGCGCTTGTCGAAAATCTACATCAAGGAAGAAAATATTGACAATTCATGTAGCTTAAAATTTGCAATTGCTATAATATTTCTTTAGCAATAATATGGCAAAATTTCAACCACTAATTTAATTGCTTCAGTTAAATAACTCCTATTTGCACAATCGAATACTCACCTAAACTTAAATTTAGACACTGAACACAAACACCGCCGAAAAAGACACTAAAAACAATCGCTATTTGCGTCAAATGTACTTCCGAAATCATTGCAAAATATTGTTACTTATCGAACCGTACTAAATTAGCGTCTAAAACACAGCTTATACCGCCACTGCCCTTTGTCAATATACCTAATTAGACATTCGAACCGGTATAGTAAACACAAGCACAATACACACGCATGGAAAAACAGTAAATTAAGGCAAATTTAGATGGGATCTTATTATAAGATGAACTGTTTTATACTTCGTAGTTTTGCAAAGCCGAAACTGAATGAAATGTATGACAGTCCGCAACACATAAATTTATTCCTTTTCTCTTATTCCATTTCCAGTAAGAAAATCTAGGTCAATGCATACGCAGAACATCATCGGAAAATACGTACTTTGTACATGCCTTATGACTTTCATGCATATTATTCATATATACGTGATGCTTCGCATTTCGGCTGCTGGTCCTCTCATGCAAACTTGAATCGAAGAGAAACCGCAAATTAAATCGTCTGTTTGATTTCTGTTACTCAAGTCTTTGGTTAAAATCTTTTGCAATCAAAGTGAAACGAAGAGTTCAATCTGGGATTCATTGACGACGATGATGACAATACTGATGAAGTCATTTGCTAATGGTCCACATTGCTCAGCAAACAACCCCTCAACTCAAAGTACGGAACTAAACAATAAATTTAAAAAGAATGTCTGCCAAATTAACCGAAATGACAATTGTGCTTAATGAAGCAACCGATGCTTCTGCGGTTATGATTATGACTCTTCACAATGACGTGATGATGATACACCCGAAAAAGTTTTGCTTATCCACTTAATATAACGGGGTAATTCGTTTTGATCTTCCCAGGAACAATTCTATACGGCAAAATCTCCCAATACCGATCCTCAATACGTCTTCGTTCGGTTAATGATGAAACGTTGTCATCATAAAATATGACTATCACATTCAATCCATGAAATTCTCACAATCCACCCAAATCAATTTGCTCACTTTCAACTTTATAAAAATCCGTTCGGTCAAATGGTAAACTCTCCCCTACGTTGTGACTTTGAGACTGAATACCTTTTGAAAAATCCTTTTCAAAATCTATATAAAAAAATTCAAATCATCACATCCCGTCTACCACACTAGACAGTAAAGGAAATTCACAATCACAATCAAAAGATGTGTATTCAAGTTCAACATGCAAAAAATCTGCTAAAGATGCACTTTTCACCTTGTAAAACACGACAACTGATACGGCATGAGCAGTACCATTTTTCCTTTTTGTGAGAAAAAAATAGGTCTCCGAAGAAGGTATACACGGCTATTATTATTGCACATGTAAACTCTTTATCCCTTTTCACTTAAAGTCAGTCACAACTTGATGAATACACTAAACTTGAATGCACGCTGATGACAGATAGGAACAAACATGTATTACTGATTTGACTGGGGAGTTGCTGTTCGAGTCATTTATTCATTGTCAGTTCCCTTTTAATAATAATAAAAAGTGATTTAGTTAGATTACAAATGGCTTTAACAACAAAAAACATATATTCAATTGCCCACGCAAAATTCTCTTTTCTTAGAATATATATTGCATGCATTAAACCAAACAAAGATTACATTACGCTAGGCTGGTTTTTTTAGCATTTCGTCCGCTTCGTTTGTGTGTGTGCACTGTGCACTCCTGCTACTTAACAAAAATTAGTGACTGAATCAGTGAATGAATGAATGCGTTTCACGATACGAGACGACACGACAAGAATTATGAATCTTAAAACCCACCCAATCAGCGACAATCAGAGAAGGTAAACTATATATTTTAATATATGACAATTCTAATGATGCACCATATAGCACACAGCCATCACAGAAAATAAGATGAGTTGAAGCAAATCACGACGACGAATGTGATGACGATGATCAGTAGGATAATAGTAATCTTATAAATATGTAAGTGTCGTTTTCTCCTTTCTATCAGCTTTCAATAAGCCACGACTAACTTTTTTTCTACTGCTGAAGTTTCTACTAACTAGCGGTGGACTGTGTCCTGACACCGGTAACTATTCAAGGAAATGTGTAGAATATCAACTTGCAAAGAAAAATGCACGAGGCATGTCTTGCATGCTTACTTGCTAGCAATGATATAGGGAGACTGCCTTGATTTCTCCACGTTTTTCTTGAGCAATAAAGATAAAAAACATTTCTTCCTTTTATGCGTCGGTGTAGGTGGCTTAGGTGGCTAGTTTTCCCTTATTGCACCACTGGCTGAGTGAGTGCTCTCATCAGCGGTACATGTGCAGTGATTGCTTTGTTGATGCAGATAACGATGAACTGTCGAGTTGATGACTTACTGGTCTGTAATCGCAAAGCAGGTAAAAGGCATACACATATATTTTCCACTCGAGTCTTTAATGGCCTTATCTTCATGTATCATATTGCACCGCATCACTTGCACTACGTCCATAAACAACAGCAGTTCTCACTGACTTATCGTATCGTAAATTGTATTTTTTTTAAAACACCTTCATTCCCTAGACATATTTCCCTTTTGTTAATCTACTCAGCACAGGAAGTATTGGCAATTTTTAGTGTGTAAAGACCTTGACACGAGTCCCTGTGTACTTGGTAAGTTCTCAAAGAGGATGCGATTCATGTAAAACATAGTCAACCAGTGTTATTCTACAAATGCTATTATTGTCGATGCATGATTAGAGTTCGAATGGTATTTCAGATGCCCTAGTTTGCTGAATCGGGATAGAAAATAGAGATACGGATTGAAATAGTAATAACAATGAGAAATGTGAGATTTTTTAGGAGCTGAATAAAGGTGCAAATTAGTAGAGTACCAGGATAACGAAAGGAAAAATGCAGGTAAAAAATACACTAAAAAATCTAATGGCGGATGTGTATAAACTTACAAGTCTTGTTTATTGTTTAGAAATGACTGGGACCAAAGTCTCATCCTCATCCCGCACCAAAAATAAGGCGTGAATGGATGCATGCACCTCATTAAATACTGTGCTTGCTGTTGCTGCATCTCTATGATAATATAGTTTATTTCTTTTCGCAGAGCAAACTAACACTAACTTTTCTATTGCACTAAATAACATACAAATATATGTAGGCATGTCTTGTGAGTAGCTTTTGCAGGTTTGCATCGCCATGTCTTTAGTATACAATTAAATGAAGGAAGGAGGAAAAAGCATGAGTACTTATTGAATATTTGCAAGAAGCTACTCTAACAATAAATGCTAATGTGTATGTAATCCATAAAGATTTCAAAGTTATATATCTTACGTGAGTCCTGTGATGATATAGTGTTGTCAGAGTCAGTTTGTCACAGAAGAAAAGGGAAACAAACGAGCAAATTGAAGCTTTTAGAAAGTCTTTTGTTTGACTGCATACTACGCACAGTCAACAATGCAATTTTGAGAGCTAACACCCAAGAGTTTGGCTTGGCATCGAAGTCACGTCGCCAGTCTCCATATTATTATCGACGTAATAGTATTTCCTCAAGTTTACTATTACACGTTTTTTGTTTTTCTCTCTCTCTCTCTCATCTTTAATTTCATTATGAGCAATTTGCAATTCCTTACCTTTTCCAAATAACCATCGTCATCATCAAGAACAAGGCAGAAATAAGCCATCCATGCGTGGAATCGCTTGTCATGTTGTGCATCCGTTTCTCGCTGCTGATGCACATGTTACTTTTTCTACAAGGGAGAGCAAGAGATAGAGATCTACCTGTATCGTATTTATGATGATGATGATGACTAATTGTGCGGCTTTGGGTTTTCTTGAGAAAAGAATGCGAGCATCTTGCATAGCAAGTTAACAATGTGTGTTCCCTTTTATTGATGTCATTTGTTTTGTTATCGCATCGGCAGTGAAAAAAATAATGATAATGATACAATACCAGCAATAATGAAATTTTTCTTCTTCAAAAAATTGTTTTCCTTTAAAATCAAAGTTCAATGTAATATAGAAAGCTTGTCAATTTCATTCATTATATTTTAATCAGTATTAGATTCATAGCTGTTTTTTCTCTGTAGTATTTACCCATGTGTTATAGCAAACTTTTGAACTTTCAACAAAGGTCGTTTTCATATTTCTCTGATAGCTTCATTTTTCTATTAATCCTTTTAATGTTTATGTATTAATATGAGAAAATATGGTTATGATCATGAGTAGGAGATGATGAGTGACTATTCTTATCGTTGCAAAATATTATTGCATTGTTTTGCTCCTTTGCTTGAGTCACAATGCACTTACGACGAAGGTGACTTTTGCAGCGGAAAATGTGCAAAAGGCATAAAAGGTTTCTGACTTTCCTGAAGTAGTGCTACTTTCCAAAATGCTAATGCAACTTCTTCCACTAATTGGCAATATTAGTGCCAAAGGACTGATCAAAAGATAACAAGGGAAAATGTATAAGAATTAAATGGAAAGATGGGATGAGAAACACAGGTGTGAAAACTTTGCTGGGTTAAAGAGGTTTTAGAGGATGTTTGCAATATCATTTTGGTCTTAAGTTTTTATTGCTCTCAGGTTGAGAAACTTGAACGAAATAAATTGCGGCTAGACATGCATGGTTTGATCAAGAATTTATTAACAAGGCTGGTTGGTTTGGTCATTTCCCCGGTACTTAATTGAGTGGACTTTCAAGAAATCTGTATCA
Source organism: Sinodicranocentrus sp. ZH6 (assembly GCA_027743935.1). Taxonomy (NCBI): domain Eukaryota; kingdom Metazoa; phylum Arthropoda; class Collembola; order Entomobryomorpha; family Entomobryidae; genus Sinodicranocentrus; species Sinodicranocentrus sp. ZH6. The sequence continues at coordinate 9,619 of JAHZNA010001733.1, forward strand.
CAGAAAAAACAGAAAGAACTGTTTCAAGAATAGGAGGGTATTTTTTGTGGGCACCAGACTCTTCTCATGAATGAAGCTCTTTTTGTTTCAAATTGGTCGTAAAGCACACCATTCCCATATCAATGAGGGTTCATCTTAGGTATCCTGTGTGAATAATGAGATCGTAAAATTGGATTAATACATCGGGAAACTCAAAAAGTGAGTTTGACATTGATACTTTCTTCCGAATAAAATATTGCAGTATCATGTATTGTTTTTCGATGTGATGAAAGTGATTACGTGTCAAAGGACAATAAGATGTACTGGTTCTTTCGAAATATAATTATTATATGCTAATCGCAAATCCCAGATTGTATTGTTCTTATTAAGTGAACTCATTGTAGATTTTCCTTGCCTCATAAAGCCTTCCTCTTGACATTTATAGTACTACACAAGAAATAATGTAAAGAATGCGAAGCTAAATGATACATGACCTGGTGTAAACCATAATACTATTTCACATACTCAACCAATGCTCTAGCTCGTGCCCTTTTTCATGCCGCAATGGTAACAGAAATACGTGTATAACAAGTTGGAATTTGCAGGCTGTAGATGAATATCGATGTTTTTGTCTTTTTCATAGAAAGCTGCTTGACACCACAATCACATTTATGGACGATTGAAACACAGTAGAAGGAAAAGTAATTGTGGATTACAATGAAAAGAGGTGAAGTTCAAAGTACAAGATCTCCGCAAAACTACATTTTTCTAATTAATGTTGGACTTTATTGGGCAATATATCACATTAAATATGAGTGGCTGCCTCTGTCTTACATGTTGGGAGCATTTTAGTGTTCAATGAATGGCTTTGTTTGTACACACTGCAGAAATTCATGAATTGAAGGCTGAGCAATGTTCTGTCCTTAATTGTCTTTCATTATGATGCGTTTTTGAAGTCTTCTATTTTCATAAAAATGATGTCCCTCTAGCACTGAGAACAACACGTATAAAATAAATTAACGTCAATCTTATGTTTACCCTCCACCAACCATAAAATAAACATGACATGTACATTTATCGCATTGATTTTGTGAATGGGGGGTCGCTTGTTAAAATATTGAAAAAAACTGGCAGAACTACAGAAAATTTGGAGCAAATATATAAACAGCTTATTCTTGTATTCTGGTAATTAAAATAAACTTACAGTATACAATTCTTTAGCTATTAAGGTTGAAAATAGACAACATTACTTTGCGCAGAGGAAATATCATCACATCATGTTGATATTAGCAGTGTTTATAATTTCAGCAATTTTACTCTATTAACGAAAAGAAACACATTTATTTGATATTTTAAAGCTGAAGTAATTGGAAAAATTATGATTCCCTAATGCTGTCTTCAGTTTTCGGCTAATCAACTAAATCAGTATATCCCAATTTCGTTGTCCAATTTTGTCAAATGGCACCATACACTTAAATTTTTGTCTTTAAAGCGTCATCACAGTTAAAGAGAACATCACTGTCACATAAATTTGAAACAATCCTCATGTAAACCTAAACAGAAACAACGTGAAGAAGTACAGATTAGATATATGTTAGCTTTTAAAATGCTATTACCATCGGCGGTACATTGGCTCAGCCATAATAGCTTTTTTATTGTCATTTTCCCTGAAGATTAGCTAAAAAGGACTTCAAAAAAGGCATATTTCCCTTTGCAGTAAATAAGCTCGTCATTTCTTCTTCAGGTGCCATCTCTTTGAGTTTCTCGTTTATAAACGAAGTTACCGTTACGATTTCTTAAAAAGTTCTCTCCCTGTCCTCGTCTATATGTGAGTTATTACATGTTCACAGATTCTTTCCCCTGATAGATAATAATAGCAGCAAAAAAATGAAAACTTAGTGCAGTGTAATGCAGTTTGCAAAAGGAAAAAGGGTTTTGATTTTTTGTTGCTTGCAGTGAAAACAGCATATAATTTTTCTTTACATAAAGCAATCTTTTTCAGCTGTTAGCCATTCATTCACTTAGAAGTATAACACACATTATTATTATTATTATCGTTATTATTATTGTAACAACACGGCATGGCCAAATGCATAAAGTAGGCTAGGCTTTCATTCTGCCGATTTATTTGCTACATGCGTCACATTCCTTTTGCCGTGAAGCACATGGTAATTATCTAGAATAACTCCTTTCTTCAGAAAAGAGCCGAAATGAAGCGAATAATTCCTCTGAAAACGCTTCCCTTCATTTAAAAAAAAGTTTACGAGCTTACTCCAATTTCTTTTTTGATAAATGAGGGCTGGGTCGGTAAAGTAAGATGATGAAAAACGATACCTACATAGCCATAGCTATTTGGTCTAACAGGGAAAAGGTATCTGGTATGCAGGTATGACGATGAATGGAGAGGATGATACGTATGATATATATCTCCTTTAGTTAGTCGTATTCTGAGCTGGCAAATGCTACGACGCTGTGCTGTTTGTTACACATTTGAATTTTATTCACTGCCGTCACTAAAGCTAAAGGGATACATTTCAATCTTTCAGTAAGCAGCCAATGAACACTATTGAGCTTTTTCAGTGCGCGATTCATGTACGTAAGATACCGCGGGGGTCAAGGCCACGTATGGCGGTGCCATCAGCCATTTATGCGTTTGACGTTTTAACAGACAACTAGCTGCAAAGACACATTTTATTTTTATTTGGGCTAAAAGGGTGCCAATTATATTCACGATTATTAAGTCGTCGTGGTCGTGCTCATGATAATCAATAATGTCTTTCACATTTTTGCCTCTTCTTCATGACATGCTTTTATACTCTTTAAACTTGACTTGCTCAATTGTGCAATTGTGCTGCTAACTGAAATCGGCCTTTTTTATTGAAAATATGACGGTTTAGGTTTAAACTGGTAAATATAATCACAACTTTGTACTTGTAATTGCACGTGTGTGCGCTGTAAATATAAATGTAAACTTTTTGACTGAGGTATTAATGATGATATCCCATGGCATATGAAGGTAAAGTAAATAGCAATAGGTAAAACTTGTTACAAGTATGTTGTATCGGATCGAGTTGCGTGTGATTTTTATGTATTTTCCATTCGAATCCCTTTTTTATTTGGCATGCATAAGGCGAGACTTGTTTATATCTGAACTTGAATGATCTCACACTGCTTGAGTGACGAGTTAGTTTTAATAATCGCAAGAATCACTTGTCAGCATTCTCGCAGATTTGCTCAAGTTGGTTGCTTCTTTTGTGAGATGCTGCTTGCTCCCATAAAACTCATAATGGATATGATTAATAATGAATGTGTGAGTTTTAAAGATACTCGTAGTTAGCCGAGCGTGAATAAAAGCAATGGTGAAAAAATATCTTATTGTGTCAAGCCAATCCGGTTTCTATTATGGTTTATTTATGTATATTATAATACGTGTATTTATAGCTTCACCGCTACTAGCTTAGTGCAAAGCAAAAGTGTGGGATTTGAGCAAGATGTTATCTTGTATATCTTTTAATGATGCATACACGGCACACAGGATAAAGTGATAATTAAGTTTGTGGTGTTTGTCTGATAACATTTACGCATAAATGGCCAGAGTTAAAACTTGCAATATGGCAATAATGCGATTTATCCTTGTAAGGGATTTGTCTTTTTATTTCAAAGAAAAGTATTTCCAATATTGGTTATTGAAATTAAATTATAAATTAAGGTGAGTTTGTCCAATAATCGATGTTGATTATACTGATCAAATGTACACCATTCCGTAGTATGTATTTTGATAAACTTAATCAGGTTGGTACAAGTAATGGAAAAAATGTTGCTCCAATTTGTACTCTTTTACCAATAGGAGATTAATAATTTCATGGGATTTCGAAATTAGGTTATAATAGCTGCAAATATGTAAGTTATACTCGTACTTATATTATTTATATGCGCATCTCTGTCGGAACAAACCTGTCTCTTTTGTTCAAACAAAGCCAATAATATGAAAAAATAAAGTAATTGAGTAGCATTGGTACAATAAAATTAAGTAAATTATCAATGTCAAAACTTGAATTCAAATTAGAAAGCTTTCTCCACAGCTATGACCGGAAACTCTCACGAATGTACCTGTTATCACATTTTCCTCTAATCATATCCGCATTTGTAATCGAAATAGCTTCATTTATTAGATTAATTAGTATTAATAGCGAAACCTCTTTTATGCTATATGAATAAAAAATGCAAATGGCATTTCAGTGCTATATCAAAAGAAAGCGACATTTGCATGAAAAATGAAAACGCAGGTTATGATAATCCATCACAAGTAAAACATATTTTACGTAAAATGGGTTCCGCTGATTTCGCAAATGTTTCAAATAAAACAATTTTTAAAAAATTGCATTATTGTCTCGCATTTTTTTTATTGCCCATTGAGTCGGGTTGGATCTTGACAAAAGTGTATTCGGAGACACTTGAAAAAGCGAGCATCTTGGTATTTAATAGCTATTCGTCAATTTGTCTCATAACCTCAGTGAGTAGGTAACGTCAGCTTAGGATCTCCAAGTTAAGTCAACATTTACATTCGTCAACAATAACACTGAATCAGTTGTATGCGCATGCATGTATGTGTAGTATGTTTACGAGGAGATGCGAATAAAGATCAATACTTTTTATAATTATAATGATTTATTTCCGCATTTCATAATTAAAATATTACGGGAATATAATAATATATGACTTTTCACTTTCCACACGGTCACGATGCACACAACATGCAGTTCACCTATCTTAAAACTACGTAACATAGTTAGTAAAACCGATACTTTGATTTTCCTCTCAACTCAATCAGTTAATAGCCAAAGCCAACATTGAATGGAGCGGAATCGAGATTATGTGAATAGGTATTCTTTCAAAAAATCTTTATGTGATTGGAGTCGGATAGATACAGACGGAAACCGATCAGGAAGATGAATGCTTGGCAAGAATTAGTAAGTTTGATCTGTGTGTACTATAATAATAGCCTATATTATTCAGTTATTAGTTGTGTAGCTTCGTTGGCAAATCGCGTTATAGTCATCCGTAGTTTGTAAAATATCAGAAAACATTCATTAGATTATAAAACAGTCAATACTGACAACTGAAGTATATATACTGAAACACAAATATACGGTACGTAGTTAAAAACAGAGATTCTTTTGTGTTTTCGTTCTAGTCTCCCTACTATTCGCTAGTTCACATTTTAACCACGCTATCACCTATAGAAATAGTTTGGTGTTTATTGTTGATTGTATATTGTATCGGTTTTGCAAAACTTTGAAATGAAGACAATTTCATTTGTACATGCGAATACATGCGTTAACAAACTTATTACGTAGACATATCATAATCACGTTAAAAAAATCAAATAAAGACACACCGAGCTTGCTTCGATTCGAAAATACCATTCTTAACAAGTTTACATCTTGACACTATCTTTACTGAACAACTGAACGCAGACCACTAACAAATATTAATTTTAGCAGCGAGATATTAAAACTCCTCCTAATGGAAAATTAAATGAATCAATTTTTAAAATAAATTTGAAACAATAAATCATGGCTTGATAAACGAAACACAAGTAAAACTTATATTAAAAACAAAAGAGAGCGTACATGTACATCAAATTATGACACATGATTTTTTCGTTGCGCACGATGTATTAGCTGCGTCATGTGGCGTTAGAAACTTAAGTTTTTTCGATGGGAATTTAATAGGGAGACTTCGATAATGAGTTGAGTATCTGTTCATAGCGTATGACTTAAGGTAAGACTTTAAGTTATTCGGTAAAGGCAACTGCTCAATTCCGTAAACTGTGGTATGACTAACAATGGACCTGCAACAAAGCTCCTTTAACTGCAACACTGTAATGGATACAAAAAATCATTGGCATATGATTATACTATACATGGAATAAATTATGAAAATTTAGATTTAAATTCTATGCAGTAGAAGTTATAAGTGCTTGAAGGCAATCAGGAATCTCAATCATTTAGTGTATTAGTTTGCTAAGTTGTCAGTTCAAGTTAAATTAAAGGATGTAAAAAAAACATTTTCTTATCGTTTTACACAAGAATTAGACACAATTTTAATAATTAACCCTTTCGTAAAGATAAAACTCACCTCTTCCACTTCCTGCAACCACCGATCCAATCCATCAAAGCTCCATTTATTTGTAATATCGTACACTAACAAAATACCTTGCGCCCCCCGAGAATATGATCTGATAATTGTACAAAATCTTCCTTGGCCCGATGTATCCCAAACCTGAAGTTTAACCTTTTTACCATCCAACAGGATTGTCGTGGTTTTATACGCTGCTGGACCTATGAAGCAATAATAAATGTGTTTTTATTTACATTTAACAAATTCACATTGAATATTGTGTAGCAGTTTTTTATCCATTCATTGAATGGAAATATTATTACTTGATCCTGAGCAAAACGGCGACTCCAGGGAACCATCCTGGAAGGAATTGAGAATTTCCTGCTTTCCAACATCGCTATCACCAACAAGGAGGAACTTGAGGAGGTAGTCATAATTTTTATTTATTCTACCACCACTTCCCGAACACATGACTCATATATTGAGATAAGGGTTTCGAAATCACAAGGATTTAGAAGAAACCTTTGTTACTAGACGTGACATGTCTTGACTATCAACAGCCAGTTTCTCGAGATTTCCAAATATTATTTTAACATTCATTAGTCACAGTATTCCAGTATATCTATATTATCTCAAACACAGTCAACAGTAATCGGCTGTTTGACAGATTCAAATCGTGATAAAAAGTTATTTCAAACACAAACAACTAACTAAACCTCGCACTTAGCTTTAAAACTTCGACAGTATCGAGTATCGCGACAATGTTTTTAAAAAAAGTAACGATTCAGAGTCTCCTCCTTCACTGACTATTTTGTATTTCAACCTCGTTTTCAACCAACTGCAACTAAAGATTGAGCAGCCAGCCACCATGAGCAATTAAAAAGTTTTCATTCATCTTCTGTCTTTATTTAGCAATAACTCATTAACTCCGAGAATCAAGCAAACATAATTAAATCCTCCGGTGCCCGGGCACTTGCATTCTGCATACGACAATTATTAACCCATGAATAAATGTACTGGCAAAAAATCAGGTCATCAAAGGATTTCTTCTCGGTCCGTTTCTTTCCAAAAACTGTTTCATGGTTGATGTTAGGCAATTTACATTTAATAATTAATAAGTCGTTTAAAATCAAATTCCTTCGCAAAAATATTTTCCCACGCACACACCACACTCAACTCAACCCTCCACCCACTATCACAAGTGTTTCATTGTAAGCCTTAAACCCTACCTAAATTAGCATTTAGCTTTTAATTTTAATGTTTACACAAATTGCATTACTACCTTTAAATGCTTTCAATAAATACAATAACACTCATATGAAATGAAATATGAATGAACATGAACCACAATGTATGTACTTTTGGTATATGCGTAGTATCATCAGGCCTGTGTGTCGAGAGGAATAGATGAGAGAGGATGGCTGTGTATACATTTTATGTACATGCATAAGAATAAGAAATTTATCCTTTTGTTCACTTTTTCGCAGTTCCGTCCGTGGGGACTGTTCAGGTCATGTGGGTAAGAGAACAGACACTGAAATAGAACAAATTTATTTGGAAGTGTAAATAAAATTAAAGGATTCTGACAAAAGTGATAATGAGTAAAGTATTTCAGACAGTAGCTGTATATGTCGAATTTTTGAAACCTCCTTTCACATTGGTGTATTTGTGTTATGTATATATTTGTAAGATGAACCAGGTGGTATCCGCATCAAACATTGTGCTTTTGATATATGCACATTTGAACAATGTACACACACCAGCACACTTATCTACCTAAAGAAATCTGCATTTTTTAAAACATACTAAGTACATATATTTCTTCATAAAGTTACTTCACTCTCATGGTGGTTTTGTACTTTTACTCATACTGCTGAATAGGGTTTTGTCATGTTTTTTTTCAAAATGGGTATTAAATTAACTTGCAATTCCAATTAGGATGACAATCCTTCACATTTTAAAGAATTACATTACATGGAACAGGTTGGCTTCTCGCGTCTGCTTTCAATTTATTTCGCCAATATTCATGCATTATACTGTCGAATTTTCAATCCTTGTAAGTCAAGAGGATGAAAAATAAGAATTACATTAAATTAATGACATGAAGAAAACAAGTAAATAAATAGAGTTTAATTTCAGGAAGAGCATAGTATGCATCGGGAGGGTGAGTTATGAGAAAAAATGAGTTTTGAGGGATGGGGATGGCCGTATGGGTACGTTAATTGTCATATTCATGAAAAGAATTTTCAATAACGAAAATAGATAATATCGTATTAAATTCAATCACGATATTTTTTATCTAACGATAGCTAAACGACAAATTGGAAGGTTGCTGAAGTCATTGGCAAACGATTTTACCACTAACTAAGACTACCATTTCAAAAGTAGGTGACGTGTGTGCAAAAAATGGACTAGATTTTTATGGTGTGGTTATTGCATCTCTGCATATGAGTTAGAAAGAGAGTCTAATGTAATCCCAATCCCAATCCCAACCCAATCATGTCTCTTGTGTTACACTTTGAGAGACTGAGGTAGAGTTTTAAGCTGTCCTTAAATTTACATCTAGAGCTTACTGCATCTGTGAATATCAGTTTTAAAGATGAGCATTTCGTCAAGGTCTATCAGACCTTTTCAATGACTCATCCAGTAGCTCAAAATGAGGACGTGTATCATCTCATCAGGGGTATTGCTTCATGCTTTACATTTACTGATGTAAACTTGCTTAAATTCATATGCGGTTTTCATAAGGTTGGCAGAAAGAAGCAAGTAAGTTGTCTTGATTGATAACAAAGTGCTTGCACAATATGTGTTTCGGCTGTCTTTACAAGTGGAATAATTAGGGAAAGCTACATGTATAATTTTTAAACC
>JAHZNA010001734.1:0-18802 GCA_027743935.1 Sinodicranocentrus sp. ZH6
CCAGAGATGTTTTCAAGTGAATTTCCAGCCAACAGGCTGGCTCTGGCAGTTTGGCATATATGGGGTGACTGTACTCAACTATCTCAAAAAGTAGTGCACGCGATTTCACAGCTAAGAATCCTTAGCAAACAACAAAGTACTACCTCAAAAAGATTGTGATCCTGAAACCATTTTGTTATCGATGTTGGGCATGAAAGAAAATTATACTAGAAAACACTATTGCATTACATGAACACACTACAGTTTCCCAGTCGAGAGTCAAAGTAGGGCAATGCATTAGAGCAGATAAAAAATGGAGCGGAAGAGACAATAGGGTATAAATGAAATGAGAGTTCATAAAATCTATTCTACGATCCTCTTGATCTCATGTTAGAATTATATTCATAATATCAAGCCTGACCCAGACATCGGTTGCGATAAACCGGTGTGTATTCTGGAAACCCGGACTGACAGCGCTAAAATTGAGACAGAACTAGAAATGCATGAATGCATTATTCAGATAAAATTGCTACTCCATGCATCTAATATTATGGTAATATGAAAGAGCTACGATAATGCAGACATTATTTTTTGCGACTACATCGAGATTTTTGCATGGATGGAAAACTTTCTCTTAGAATATTTCACAAATACTGGGTTTCACTAGATTGACTTTGACTCTTTCAAAATTCCATATAAGCACCATACTGCAGCTTTTGTTAAAACAATGAAAGTTTGCTATCTGCTATACGTTGACTTCACAAAATTCGAGTTTCTCTAAAGCTGGGTATAAAGTTTCAAAAAAGTATTCATAATTTTCGCAACCACAGCACATTATTCAAATCAGCTCAGGCCCATTAAAACAGACACGCCCTGCCTTCAAACCCATCTACATCACTTAATATTGATGAGACGAGTTACATTGCTACTGCTAGCAACATCAGTCTGAATCATCTCATCAAATCCCATCGGATGTCTAATGGAGCAGTGAAGAATATATTTCCATGTAAATCACGATTCTGTCAAGAAAAAGCTGTAAACTGACATCCTCGTCATTGTTGTACATCTCTCGCATTCATTACTGTGCAGAAGCAGTCAACTAGACACTTCCCCGTTATTATGAGACAATTCTAGGCTGTTTCATTTTGTATGGGGAAATTATTCTAGAAGTATGATCAAGCAATGCTCAAAACTTTCTTTTTGAGGAAGTGCAAATGCGTGCGACGTCCTAGGATACGGTTGCATTTTCTCTTCCACCAAACTTTTTGGAACTGTCTAGATTAATCCATTTAGCTATTTTGTGTGGTGCATTTTAGCTAGAACTGATAAGATCTAATTGAAGTGAATGTGTGTCTGGTCCAATGTTGGGTTTCAAAGAATAACCCTAGAAATGTGCACATGGAACCTGAAAACTAATGGACAGAACGTGCAAGACACAACACAACATGAAACATGCATATTGTATTGTAAAACCACAAGGTACTTAAAAGTTCACACACGACATTTCACTTCGGGCACGTCACTCTCTTTTACCATAGTTTACGCTGTGCTATTGTTTTGGCTAAAAATAGAGTATATACCTATAACCACAAATCATGCATTTTATGTTCCACTCGTTGTACGGAAAGGACGAATGTGATTGTGTACCATAATTATTTTTCTATGGGTATATATTGAAAACTTCCAGTCGTATTGCTCGAATATTTTAGACAATTGTGATCATTTTACGTGTATTTTTTGCCTACCTGACTTTGTCATGGCCAGCGATTTTATTCTGGTGTCCACCATCGTATAATTATCAGTATCAAACACGGGTTCACAACGCAGATTGCGAAATGCTTAACAAAAGTTGTAAGATAATGCGGGTTTTCCTTTGATTTAAATTGGTTGTGTGATAATTTGAGTAATTAAAACAAATACAATTTAGGAACAAATGCTACAACCTTGTAATAACGAGGAAGAGCATGTACGACAAGTTTATTTCATTTGGACATATAAAGTGGAACACTGCTCTATCACACAAACCACAGCTGCACAACTTGCACAATGAAGCTACTAAGAATACTGAACTGTTTGTTTCCTCATTTCCAAAGAATTTCTTTGAGAATGATGAAAATACTACCTGTGAGAGATATTGGTGTTTTAATTTACTCGCAGCAAGCGTGAACAATTCACTGACGGCAAACTGCAGTATTATGGTAAGGTAGTACGTAGTATAGTATGTAGCTACGTCAAATGAGAATTAGCTCATTGTCATCATATCGACAATTCATAAGGAGAGGTTGCCACTTGCCATACTCAAACATGTAAAAATGTACATGACTCAGAGGTAATTTAAGTAAGTATTTAGGTTGTTAACTGAAAAGAAGCGCATATCATACAATTCTTGGTACATTTTTATGTGGTTACATTATGTAGCAACTTTTCACAACTGTGGGAAGATCAAGCGATGACACTGATGTCATTTTTGCTTGACTCATTAAATACGCTAAGCAGTTGTTTGTATAGCTTTGAGCGAAACGCAGACCTGCATAAAGAATATTGACTAGGAAAGGACAAACTAGAAACTTGATCAGCTCATTCATACAAAACTTCTCCAAAACTCCAGAGGAACTTCTGTTAAGAGGCTATATCTATACTCCCTAGTAACTTTTCTTACAATCTTGTATTCATATGCATCATTCAGGATACTTGATGCTTCCATCGCGGTTGTGTGCAGTTTAGGTATTTGTCTGGTTGTGGCTTCTCATGTTCATGACAAAAAGCCATTAAGTATTTATAGTACACAAATTATATAGGATCTGTATTGGGTTGCACACAGCCCACTACTTCATTACTTTTTGATGCACAGAGTCCAGCGGACCGGTAACCTCTTTACCGTGTCATAGTGTACTAGTCTACGTGATAGTCACTGACAACAGACTTTTCGTAGGATTCAATGGCAAGATGAATTATTATCCTGAAACGTAACTGTAAAAAGATCATTTGTCTTCATTACTCATATTTATGATAACTCTCAATCCTCACTTCACGTCGGTTGTGACTGACTCTCTTTTCATAAATGAAACGTAATTAATGACAGTCTAATACACTTAATGTGAAATCAACTCCGGAACTATTCGTGTACGTCCTGAACATGAATGCAGCACTCGTATACTTAGATTAAATTTAATTGAATCTGAATTCATTTATAGACCTCACAAGTATACTAACTCCCTCTTGTCAAAGTCTGTTAGTAGAGCATGACAGCTGCTAATGATTTATTATCATCTCATAACTATCATGTTACTTAAATATAGCTCCTAACTATACATAGCCATATATAGCATAGAGGGCTATGTTGAAATTATCTGTATCGAGTTTTGCTTAAAAAGTATTTGTTTCATAATATACATATAAACGGTAAAGTCTAATAAAGTACTGTGAAAACATGTGTGTGCTTCATTCTGTATAACCTTTCCTGGAGCGTTTGAAGGCCTTTGTGTCAATGTACATCAAGGGGGTCACCGTTTTCGCCCCTGAGATTAGTTGCTTTTGATTTTTTTGTTGTTTTTGAAATCTCTTTGAATCTTCTGTTATCACACTGTTTCTACGAGTTGGACTATAATTTACACTGGCGCTGTTTAAGTCGTCATCTGTAGGACTCACAGTTATTATGCTTCCCCTGGCATTGCTTGCTCTTCTACCAGTGGGACCATTTGCCACGGTAAACACGTCTTTCACATTCCGTTTCACGAAAATTTCACCTTCCTTTTTCGGTAAAATGAGCGGAGCATCCGCTATTGCTACCTGGTAGGAATTTCTTTTGATCATTTTGGGTAAATCACAGTCTGTTGGCAGACACCCGTTCATTCTTACAAAATATTTTTTTTCGTTCACACTAATTTAATTACAATATTTGGAATTTGAACAAATTCCCATGAGCAATAAACTTTTAAGTAAATGAGATGAAAAATGTGTCTTGTAAAAAGGTATTCACAAACTTTCACGGGGAAAACGAATTCCTCCGGGAAAGCTGACGATATGTCTACCCAGGTGCATATTCAATTGAACTGCCTGAGCCACAATCACCGTAGCCGCTTGAAGCAGCTGCAAATTTAATTCTGTGAAATGAAGTACATTCCTACTAACGAAAAACTTGCATGTGCCAAAATATAATTAAAAGGTTGACTCTGATTACATACTACCGTACTTTTTTGAGGAAGAAGTATGCTTTGGTAAGCAAGAAAAGAACTTTCTACCTTTATAACTGTTTAGTATTGTGTAGGTAGCATGCAACGAAAATTACACAACCTTTCCGACCGTCGGTAAAAACATATATGTATTTAGTCAGCTTTTCACGGTTTGTATATGCATGGGTAAAATTATTTGTGGAAGTATGGAATAACCATACACACCGTTAATAAAACTAAATACATCAGCAGGTTGTTACTGTTTTACTACTTTTGCCCATTGAATGCATAAACCCCAGTGGGCTCAACTAAACACTTAAAACTGGAGAGGTTCGCAATTCAACATGAAACGTATGAGAACGGGAAAAGTTTCCGATACCCTTCATAACCCATGCATTAAGAACACATTATCTGTGTTTGCAATACAAGGTAAATAAATTATGCACATGATATATTGATACTGTTCCTATTGAACAGTATGTAAAAAGAATGTTCGAAAGTGCACTCGTAATTCTATAGGAATTAGAGGAATTCGTTCAATTTGTTTCTTATATGCTTATCATTTTATGTTATGGAAATTACGAAACCTTCTCTGATACGCGAAGTATTAAACGCATTACACTACAAAAAATTATCTAACGTCAGGATTTATATGATACGCAAAACTACTAACATACTTATTGATATCAATCCAGTTTGCATTTCATGAGTTAATGATAAGGGTTTGGAAAGACCTTGAACAGCTTGAAAAATTCCAGACACATTCCAATGTTGTTTTCGGTGTCCACAACAGCAAAGTGAGAGGCGTTCATTTGGGACTTAAAATGATATGGTGGAGGTAAACAAAAAGTAAAAGTGCATGGTCACAAGCGTGTGTATGATATAATGGTTAATGCGAACGAGACCATGTGTTACGAGTTACGACCATATAAATGCTAACATAGGAATTTTTCTTTTTGCCTCATCATTTCATTATTACATGCTAGAAACTTCTAACCACCTTTTCAAGGAAAGGAAATCTTTCCAGACGGAGAAAATACTAGCAGCCAGACGTTTTTGACCTATCCGGTCAATGGGGGGGTGAAAGATTTTTGGCTGAAAACTTGTACTCAGGTGCTCTTTAATATGAGTAAAAAGAATCCGATGAAAAATTTTCCATTTCTGTCCCCAAGTTCCCGGAAATCTCCCCGGCGGGGGGAAAAATTGGAATTTCCAAGTCGTTGGAATTTTATGAAATTTTGTATTTAGGGGTAGTTTAGCATGAAAAGGACGAATCCGGTAAAAAAAATTATTCACAATTTTCTGTACCCAAATGCCCGAGAAATCAAAAAACTCAACTTGAAAATTGCACGTCAACAACTTTTTTCTCGAATTTCAAAGTGGTTTGAAATTGATGAAATTTTGAATTTAGGGGTATTTTAGCATGAAAAAGACGAATCCTCAGAGAAACTGGCCACCCTCCGTACCTAATTGCCCGAAAATGGCAAAAAAACACTTTGAACTTTCAATTTTTATACTCCGCTAGGGCGATTTTCAGGCACTTGGGGTGGAAAGTGGAATTTTTTTCATCGGATTCTTTTTTCTCATATTAAAGTGCACCTGAGTACAAATTTTCAGCCTAATATCTTTCACCTCCCCCCCATTGACCGGATAGGGCCAAAACGTCTGCTTGCAGCTTGTATAAAAAAATATGCGTAAGTGATTCCTATGTTGCGTGCGCGTACAATAACACTTTATTTGCTGACTCTTGACTTTCCTTTTATACCGATCCGTTCTACCCTTTTCATATCCTTTTCCAACACACATCCGACCGAACGGACGGAATACCCCCGAGTTGTGTAAATTCTGTTTGAACTTTATTCCCTCACGTCATGTTGGCGTATAGGCATGTGTTCAGTTGTAAAACATGAAACGAGGTAATAA
This sequence comes from Sinodicranocentrus sp. ZH6, assembly GCA_027743935.1. Taxonomy (NCBI): domain Eukaryota; kingdom Metazoa; phylum Arthropoda; class Collembola; order Entomobryomorpha; family Entomobryidae; genus Sinodicranocentrus; species Sinodicranocentrus sp. ZH6. Next base: position 6,075 of record JAHZNA010001734.1, read on the forward strand.
AGCGCCTCTTGCAGAATCAACGGGAGAAAGCGAAAGTACACTGTGTTCACAAACGTTTTTATGACAAGTTTACTGCTTTGAAAGGAATATATTATGCTTTGACATGATGATGACGACTATTGCCCATTCATTGCAGTCAGTCAGGTTCTAAAGTTTCCATTTGAATGAGACGGGTATAAGCACGAGTCAAAACTTTAAGATGTTTCTTCATAATACTTCAACAAAGAGAGTGTACTGGCGTCATTATTCCTCTGAAGTCTAGACTCTAGACCAGATTCGGTGAATGCACGAGTTGATTACGTACAAAAGGAAAGGTTTGACAACAAGAATACGCATATTGTAAACGACATTTATTTAAAAGCATACTGAATTAATTCATTCATACAATTCATTTCGACTCCTGTTCAAAAAGAATGTTCACTGTCTGTAAATAACTGTGAATAATGGGAAAAGGGCGTGTTTGGCATCAACCAATGCTCTTTTATTTGTAGTAGTAAACAATTCCCAATTGTAAAACTGAAAACAGCAAATCTCTGCGAAGTACTTGGCAAGCATAAGTAGTAATAGCTAATCAACAGAGAGAGAGAAAAAAAGAGCCATTAAAACAACCATAAAGTCAAGTTCAGAAAGTAGAAAGCAGATAAGAGGAACAATAGGATCGTAAAATAAAACTGGAGAAGGAAATACTAGAGCATGTTGCACGATTAGCCGAATCCCGTTGAGGCGGGTGAGGAATCAATATTGATCAAAATCAATATAATACACAAGTCTGTTGCACCACACTAGTGAACTTGCATACAGAGAGGAAGTGCAAGTTATATGAACAAATCTATAAAAGACCATGAGCTGGAAGTATGAGTAAGGATAAAAACATGAGAAGTTTATTTTTCCTTTTTACACTCTCACGTACAAGGATTTTGTAGTAGAGTTTAATTCAACTGGACAACCGGAAAGGGGATGGAGTGGTGTAGCGTCTGAAGAAAGGATATTTTTCTTGGTCTCAGCACGACTACGTACATGTTTGGAAAATTTAAAGGAATTTACTGGTGTGGTTTTATAAGAGAAAGTAACAGTCAGAAACCGCACACCAGACATTTTTAAGCGAGAACGGCTGAATGAAATGTGCTCAGCCAATGCTGTTCCTCAGTCTGTTGTTCAAATGCACGCGACACGACACGATACTAAATGGATTGAATAGAGAAAATTGGTTTTCTTTTGGGCTCGGGTTTGGACTTACATACGGATGAGGATGAGAGATAGATAAAGCGGGAGAATAGGGAAAAATGACAAGGGACAATTTGAAACTGACTAGAAGGGACGTTTTTGATGTTGTGTGGTCGATTCACGGATATCGTTTTTACTCGCGGGTTCAACAAGATAAAATAGTTTTATGATATCTTGGATGTTGGATATGCTCCGGGTTATTGGATGTGGTTTAGAGGTACAGACAAGCATTTTTTATGCCCTGGTTAGAAAGATTTTTCTGTATGAGCAATTTTACAGGATTACAAATTTACAACTAGTGGGACAGAGAGGATTTTAAGTGGGAAAATCTATGAAATGGAATGGCTGTATTGAATTCATATAAGCGACAGCAGCTATTCTTAAAACTTGATATATTATACAAGGTTATAGGTTTTTTATAACTATATATATGCCTGCTCAAAAGAATACAGCACTACAGCACCCAACGGAAAGTACAGGGAGGAAAAATTCATTCAAAATGACTGTTTGTGAGTTTAAATCTGAGTAAAATTATTTTCAGGTCATCAGGCAACAGCTCACATCCAATTTCTGTCCACAACTAATGAGATGCTGACATGTTTACGTGAACTTAACACACCCATGTGCTCCAGTTTCATTCTAGCCTTAAACTGGCTACCACCTTTTTCATGAGTATACACACATATATTTACAACTATGTACCAAACAAACGGCTCATATTTAATCTGGAAATTCTATTTCAGCAAAACTCATTAACACAGGAGAAGAGGTTCGTAGCAGAAAACACGCGAGCAATCAATGCTCTCGGTTCTGGGTACAAGGCAGCTGTACACACACACAAACTGATGGTGAGTGAATTCATACATGCATGATAATATATGACTAAACTTCTCATGTATTTCCGTAACATTTGAAATGGCTTTTCATATCAGATATGAAAATCATTACTCATATCATATTAGCATTAGAATCCATTTAGAATTATTTACACTTCTCCATTTCTGCTCAATTAGTTACGCTACTAAAAATACTTTTGTGTGAGAATGAAAATGACTATGGTCGTTATTTCATAAAACTAACGGTAACTATAAGCATTGTAGTTATTGTCTTAATCTTACCATGTGTATCCACAATCTGAGCCATATTTTCTGTCCTCTGAAATGTGTTCTTTCACGCAATAAATAATCCAATAATTTCCTCAGCCTGTTGAATCCCTTGCAAATTGTCCTCGTTTATTTATCTGTAGACCCTCTTTTCTCACTATCGAAGTTGTCCCGTACACCGTAGATGTTTTAGTGAGAAGGTCGGCTTGGGAAAATGACTTGGAGTTTGTTCTGGGTTGATAATTGGTATAATAGGATAAAAGACAAGGTATCTTTTACTTATACCTCTGGCCAGCGAAGATATTAGCAATGACAGTTCCGATACTTCTTATTATCTTCTTGAATTGTGTCTTTTGCCTTTTGCTCCTATGTTTGACTCGATGTTCAAGCCAGAATTTAGGTATTTATAACTTTCTCAGTACTGTTATACTATACTATGTACGTATACGTATATTATGTGCTTTTATGACCTGTAAACTGAAAAACAACAACTGGTGGATTTTTATCACTTAATATCCTACGAAGCACTTTCACTTCACTTCATATTGTATCTGTTCTCCTCTATTATGCGTTTCCTTCCCCTTTTGCGAGATTCCTTGTTAAGAATACTTGTCAACTCAAAGGAATTTCTAGCATGTCAAGTAAAAACTCAAGAGGCATTGAGGGGTTATTGAGTTTCTCACCCGTGCAACCGAATCCTCACCTTTTAACAACTCTACTAAAAACGAACGATGTGCCTCTCCAAGGGTTCACATGAAATAGCTGAAATGGCAATGCTTTTGTGTTGAAGATGAACGATTTTCCTTTTTGAGATTGAATTTCTCTTAGTAGCACGTGCTTTTTGTAGCAAAGTAGGAAAAATCTATTGTTTCCAAAATGGTTTCAATATCCCTTGTCTTCGGTAATTCTGTAAGCGATCCCAGTGTAAACGATAGACATGTCACAATGTTGACAGGAATTGAGTGCTGGTAGGAGAGATCCACGAATGGGACGTATAGTTATATGAAAGATGTTTCCAGCTTTGTCGGGAGTAGATACTTGCATCTGAAATGTTTTTTACAAAGTGTGAAATGATGTTTTAGCAAAGAATTTGTAAAATAATAGGTATTATAATATATTATACAATCAATGTAAAGTATTTTTAGGCGCGTTCAATTGCCTATTCTCTTAAATCAACAAAACGTGTTGAATGCTGAAGTGGATCTGTCTACATACTTACTTAATATAGATAAAATAAAAATGACTTTCATATGTGATGTGTTCCGGTATCTGGACAAAAATGAAGATTTTGCATACAATCCAGCCACGCTACATGTACATATTTAAAGGGTAAGTATAACATATGCATCAGACCACAAACATACTGTAGTACAAAATTTTGAGCCTACACGGTGTTTGTACGTGGAATGCGTTGTGGAGTGGAGATCCAACATTCAACCCCAATCGAATAAATGAGAGTATAGTGTATTATGTAATTATGTTGATTAGTGTGGGTTCGACAGCACTCACATTACGTACATGACTAAATACACAAACAAACTAGAAGCATAGCTCGAATTGAAAGAGTTGGTATCATCGTATATACTTCAATCTGTGTGAAATATTCACATAAAATTGTGACGATCCCAGACAACCTTTAGTACACAAACATACGGTGAGATCATCACGCCACGCACACCATAACATCACCTTAGGCAGTGCTGTCATTAGAGGCAGAGTATTTTGCAGAAAATCCTCTTTCACTCCTTACCAATTCTGTTTACTACCAGTTGTTCGCAAAATATTATTACTTTACTTACAAACAGCCTAACAGAGCCAAACACATTAAATGAAACGACATAATGTAATATGATTGTATTCCACCAATGAAAATGCTAAAGGTTCTGGATGCTTCTGCAAAAAGTCTATACAATCTCAATCTCTGTGTTTTCACATTCCTACTGGCTCATGTCACAAACGAAAATAAAAGGTTGTGAGTGTGACTGTATACTGTGTGAAATTGTAAAATTATACATAAAACGTGATAATGTTAGCATGGCTTGTATGGTGTTTTGGATGTGCATTCAAAACCGGAGTTGTAAAGTCAAGAAGAAAAGTCATGGAGAGCCAAAGCTAGAAAAGTTGGTAATATTTTTTTAACTAGGACCTGCCATTCATTTTATAGAAAGTTTTAATGGGAGGACTGACAAATTACGTCACATGTGTAGCGTATTCTTCAAATTATTCAGTTTAGAACAGTTTAAGTGCATTGTACGGTATGAATTCTACATGTGCAAACCCCTTAAATGGTCTACAAAGCAGCACCCAAATTGAATGTTTATGCAAGTATCTTTTAACATGCTGCATCATCTATAATCTCCTTTAAGAACATTTTGTTAAGATATTAAGTAAGATTAACAAGGAAAGAAAAACAAGAGCTAAGTGTACCATCAGAATTAAAAGACAACTCCTTGATAGCATAATGACCAGAGAAGATGAGAATCATACCACATGCTCATGTTTTCAATGTGCACATGTAGCGTAATGAAACTTAACATGTAATATCCATGTAGTGACAAAGCTGCAAAGTTAAAGACAATCACAGCTCATTCTGTTGCACAGTGCCAACATGTTGGCCAGAGCATTTTAAACATGTACAGAGCATCGTAAAACGACAATAACAAACAAAATGCGCAAATTAGGTTTTGTGAATTCAAAATTCAACACAACTTTATACATCACACGTGTGCTTTGCAAAATGAGTACAGTTTGTAATATCCTCACATAAAATAAATCACTAATATTCATTAAATAAATATTCTCCATTTGTACTGTGGTTGCAATCTATGGAGAATGCGTGTAAATGATATCCATTTAAATAACTTTAAAAATAAAGCACATCCCATAGCTGTTTTGTACGCTTTTTTACAGTTACACCGAAGCATTACAGTCGTTTTACAGCGCTGTTAAGCAGTTAGCTTGTTTCCATTATACTGCGACTACCTAAGGAGTAAAGCCGGTTATGTACTAGTCAATGTATATTTCTGGAATTGCTAATTTAATCCATTTAGAGAGTGCTTCTGAGAAAGCTCTGTTTTTGTTTAGTGAAACGTCAAAATGTGAACTAGTGTGCGCTTTATGTACGTTCTATAAATTATGCTTTTGTTGCATGAAAGATTGTTGACAAATGTCAATTAAACTTGAAATGATATAAGAAACCAATGCGTATGCGTATGTCAAAGAAAGCAAGTTATATTGTGTTGAAGCTATTGAACAACTTACCAATTACTCTCAAAGAATTCCTTATACTTTTCTCAAGTAATTATTGGCAGAACGACAATCTGTAAACCTCACAAAATCTCGCTAACGCTTTTAAATCTTCTTAAGAACACGATCCTCCAACTCAACGTCACAACGAATCTCCATCACCAAAGCACTTCAAGCTCTCAATCAGAACTGCCACATCGCACTCAAGCAAACAGCTCTGATGCAACACATTACAGTCTTTTCGCATTCCACCTAACACTTGCACTTCCTTCCACACATTCACATGTGCACAAACTATAGGCAGTCTTACAAAAAAAGTTTAAGGAATGTGTAGAAAAAAAACCACTACCTTCAACCCAGACGATGCTCTTTTATATGAAATTTTGGTGGGGCAGAGAATTATTGAAAAAACAGTCGTCGACTATTTTCTCATCCATACAAGTATGAAATGAAATCACAACCTTGTTTATGTTTACTTTTCGCACTATAAAGTCAAGGAGGACGACTTTATTGAAAGAAAGAGAAGAATATATTGAATCAAACTTTGAGAGTATGCACAGTTTTGCTCATATCTGGCTACCAAAACACTCGAGGCGAACTATCCATTATATATTGTTTTAGTTCATTGCGGAGAATATTCGCAGATGTGTGCTCCGGTGACGCTTATGGATTGCGCTGGTTTGTAGTCTGTAAATGTATAGCGCAAGGGGTAGCAGCGAGGGCGGCTCACCGTGAGACGGCAGATGGGAACAGGATAAAACTCCAAGATTCTGCTTGTTTCGGTTCGTCATACATACTTGCAAAACATTACATACACACTGCTTCGTAGCTTCTTATTCTTTTTATTTCGTATTCTTTTCAGATGGATGTCAGTTACATAATAATGTTCTCTTCATAGCTCACACACAGCACATGCACACCACCCAAAAGAAAATAGACTTCGCTAGCAGATCATCACATCACAGCAGTAGTTCTTCAGCTTGAAAGCCAAAAGTGGCCATAATCCATTTGCCTTTTTTCATCTACGAGGAATGTGTATTGGCTTGGGATAATGGATTGCTTATTCTCACAATGGCTTGACTCTGACTCTACTCCACTGTTGCAGTTTGATGAGAAATACATCTACAATAACCACACAGCATCACTCATGTCTTCAGGTTGGGCTTAAGAGGATGATGATAATGATGTTGATGATGGGAGAGATGATGCTATTTTATTCCTTGGTTCGTGCGCTAGCCACAGGCCTATCATCTGAACAAAAGCATCATCGTTGGAATCATTTTGATCCTAGTATCGTTTAAAGAAACGGTGATGATGAGATCCCTGTCGATTTTCTTTCTAACTGACGAAGCGTTACAAATATGTGTAGTCTTTCGATTTTCTCTTTTGAACGAAAGGAAAATGTTCACACCACACAAACCACTGCTCTCACCGGCAGCAGCTTTATGTTATATAAGATGTATTTTTTACTTACTTGTGTAGTGGTGCATGAACTATGTATGAAAAAATATATGATTACTTGAATGGCTAATACATTCCCTTACCTTTAGTATTTAGATATGTTCCTGTATTTGTTTACACAAAGATCACAAGAAGCATAAAACGTTAGGTGAAGCGTGAAACAAACTACACATCCGTTTCCGCTATAAAATTAATTTGATTTCATGAGTGAGGTAGATGAGAAGTAGAAATGCACGATAGGGTTAAACTAAACATAAGATTTTAAGAAAGTTCTTTATTTCAATTATTTATTTGTTCGACTTGTTCAAGTGATTTCATTAAGCTGCTCATAACTGTTATAAATTGACAAATTTGATTTCCAGCATCAGGCAACTCATTCCAATTGGCAATTTTCGTAGCGGTATTGGTACTGGGTTTTCATTTCATTTAGAATTTCGAGAACTTCCAGAAACCTGTGTTTTTATATCAAGTATTTCAATATGTACACAGCATAATCATACAGAGATTTTCTAACAAAGAATAGCACAATGCAAGAAAGTTTCCATTAGAGTGTGTCCCTTTCGTCACTTACACGGAATGAACCCTACCTGCGTTCAACGGAACTGGCTTTCGTCCCCAGATACAGATTTACCATTTAGAAACTTTCTTTCAAAGCTAAAACTTCCTGTTGTGTTGCAACTTCCTTGGAAAGATTACACTCTGCGTTGTACGCGCTCGTACTCCCGAACACCCACCGTCTTTTACTCTTCCTGAGAGGAAACTGAAGGGAAGACCTCGGTTGCATTGCCCTTTATAGAGATCTTAGGATGAGGCTTAATGCAGTTTTCTTCGATCAAAAGTAAAGCTAAGGTATAGAGGTAACTTGGCATAGAAAGCAGGGCTAGTGTCTAGCCTTGCATTTTCCTAGCGACAGCGATAATAAAGAATGGGGGGTATTTCCTTTACATACGACCCGCACTTCTTTCCTCAGTTCCGTTCCTCAACATTTTTCTCGCATTTTCTCACTAACGACATCTTCATTTTTTACCAAGCTACATATTTCTTTGGAGCTGGTGGCATTTTTGAAATTTCTTGACCATCCGGCTTACAATGCAATCTCTGTTTTCATTCTGACTCGAGCATCCCATATCATCCTAATGCGGCGAGTTCAAACAGAGCAATATTCAGTAGGAGAAAAAATAGTTTCATGTGTTAAAGCAAAACAAGTTCTTTGATGGTTGGCAAACCAGCAAAAACCACACGTATGATTGTCGCCGAGATAAGCATGTATCATCAAACAACATTATTCCTCCAGTCATTTACTGAATACTTACGTTTTCCTTTCTGGAGAAAGATGAAATGAAGGAAATGTAGTGGTTCCATTTCATACCGAATTATTCGTCTAGCCAGAAACCAGCAAGTCAGTCTGTAATGTGTAGTATGCCAATGTCCCACAGTTAGGTGTAACCTGCTAAAATGAGCAAAAGACAGAAAGTGAGAGAGAGAGAGAGGAAAACAGAGATAGGTGGAATTCTATGCTGCACCCTACACATAGTATCCATAGGGTCTTTATAGGTGCCATGGAATATGGAATTCTACTTGCACTTGCTGTCTTCTCACCCACATCTTCACCACATTCTTGTAGAAAGATATCCTATACAACAAGTTATAATGTACATAGTTTTGTTTGTCCACAGATTCGTTCGGGGTTTTAATCGGAATTCCTCGGTCCCTTCTCAGTTTCTGCATCCGAAATTCCCACTTGCTTTTATTCATCTGTGTAATGTATCGTAATGTAATGTGCACTCTCATCATACACAAATACCATTCCTTTTTCTTCCTTTAAATGCATAAATAATCCTATTTTTGCTTATCCGAGAGTAAAGATGCGCTATTCTAGAGAGAAAGGTACCTTTTGCAGCAGAAAACGTCATATTTGATTATGCCCTGGCAGGATAACGTGGTATGTTGGAATTTCGCACACGCAGCTTCCCTTTTTTGTGATTTTCGAAGAGAAAAAATCGGCCATTCTTGGAGCTTTTGTGTGCTTGCTTATGTAACCTATTGAGACACGTATGTGTACAGAAGTAAGTTGAACTGGAACTGGAACATGACATTTTCAGCTAGTACTATAAAAGCTGCTTTTGAAATATGTACATAAGTATAAGTTTAAATCCTATTCCTGGGCTTCAATATGTATGTATGTAATAATCATGCAGAAGAACGACGGGCTTCTGGAAAACCACGATCCAAACTGGAGAAAAAGTGAGCAAGTCACTTTTCCATTTCATACAGCTTCTTTTTCCTTTCATTCCTCACAGTCTTTCTCTTTTACACTTGTTTATGCTGCAGAAAGTTAGAATAAATCGTTCCAACCAAGCTACTATTTTGCTTGAGCTCCCTTCTTTCAAGAAGCAACCGATGAGGCATCAACAGGGGATGGAAATCTACAAGACAGGGATGTTCAGAAGAAACGACACAGTAGCTGGGAAACCATAAATCAATTATTAAATTGACTAATGTAATGTCATTATTTGAAATTGAAGGATGCTTTAGTAGCATGTCAAGCTAGTTCTTCCCTACCCATCCATTAGATTGCATTTTATACATTTATTTTACAAGTCAAGAGGACTAAGCATAAAAGCTCTGCTATAGACTAGCTAAGTCGATTGGGTTAAAAACCTTTCTATGAACAGAGACAGAGGCACGTAGAACCGTAGAAGGCAAAATACGGATGGTCATAATACACAGGCATCGTTCTGTCCGTTCAAGTAAGATTCAAAAACTGGGAGTGTTTGACTTTTTGTTAAAAAGCTCGTGGAGTTCCAGAGTTCCATCTTAAAGAAGTAACTGCAAAAAGGTGATGCTCACAAACGGAGGTTTTTGAGAGAAACGAAAAGAATGAAAAGGAAAAGAAGCAACTGTGGGGAAAAGAGCTCAGAGGCTCAACAAGCCCGAATCTCATGTTAAATAAGAAATGTAGCAGTCTCTTGAGTGCTAGCTGCAGTTGTTGAAGAAGTGTGTTGTAGGCTGAAGATTGTACATTCATCATTTATGTACTGACATAATCTTGATTATTAGATTGCCTAAGTGGTTGTAGAAACTGCTAAATACAAAAAAATAAGATGAGGGTAACTTGACTTGATGGCTTGCGTTATTATGGTTCATGAAATCATGGGAATAATTTAGAACGTTGAGGGTCATGGGCTTGAAATATCATTTTTACCATGATAATGATGCAAGAATAGTTTATGAGTGCGATGTGAAATGCACCAGCATCAACCCACGCACGTTTTTATGAATGCCCTTGTTGAAGACGTATTATTCAAATGAGTAAAACTATATATCTATACATATTATACTGACGCACAAATATGAGCTGCACAGGCAGACTAATGCAATCGTAAATGAATTCCCTTATTAGCTTTTATTAGCATTATTCAATTGTGCATAAAACAAAAATACACCCACGACTTGAAACTAGAAATGAATCAGCATTTAAAATCTTCTATTTATGCACGATTTCAAGAATGACCTTAACCTTGCCTTTGAATTAATTCTAACTCTTCTGAATACAATATTAATTTTGAAGCTAATACTGGGGAGTGAAATGAAACTGATGGAATTACTGGACAACATTTTTTGTGGTCACAATTGAGTGCATATTTCATCCTTACTAAAGAAAATTCTTCCACAAACTTTTTCCTTGGGAGTATATTTTAATTCGTGATAAATTGCTGGGAGGTATTTAAGGTAAAACCATAGGTTCATCCATCCGGCGGTACAGATTTATTGCTAGCACTAAACCGTGTCAGCTAGCATCCGGTCTTTCTTTGTTGATGCTCTATCTCCGAGCCTCCAGCAATTGTGTTGTGTTGAGCTTACGCATCAACTAGAAATAAATCCTCGAGTTTTGCCCACGTCAAAAATTCTCACTGTAACCGACGTATGCATGGAGTATGGCTTTACATGTAAATGTGCAATTTTCTAAACCAATGAAATAATATTCTAATTCTGTTGGACATTATACTTGATTGCTATTTCCTATGGCTGCATGATTTTCTTTTTTTCATACCCCCACCGTAAGTTTAATCTTTCTTTCATTTCATGGGCTTATATTGTTGCGTGTGCACACAATGCAGAAATTTATCAAAATTCACCTGTGCAATTCAACTTGTATATGAAACTCCAGTTCATTTCAAATTTGAGACGACGGTGACTACATTATCGGTATGATAGCAAAATCACCAGATATACAGAAAACATTAGTAGGTTACACAAAAGACAGCGAGTTAGTCAACTAGAGTCATAGTATATCTCTGTCTGTCTATGTCTATACTTAAAATTACATGAGCTTCTTATATTCAGGTTTGGTTTGCTTGCATTATCTCCCTGAGGCTTTCGGCTTCGTTTGATGGCAAAGGTATACATACGAGACAAGGTGAAGGTTAAATGAGCAATTTCAGCAACATGTAGCAATATGGTACACACTAAACACATATGCACGCACAACATTGGAAATTTGTAACCATACAGGTTTTCTTGCCAATGGTACCCCATGGCCTACTTAGGTTGATCACAGCACGATGAGCGTTACGTCTGCAAAAGATACTCTAAAAATAGTTGTGATCTCAGAGAAACATTTTTACTATCATTTGCTTCTTTACTGCTTCCTTTGGGATTAGGGTAATGTGAGTTGTAAATGGTTTAATGAAAATACTAAAACTGGACATTTTTAAAAAATAGTGTTTTTTTCCAAGCCGAATAAACATTATATGGTGGATAAGGAAACCGACAACAAGTCAAGATTTTCCGTCAGGGGAGCGATATCTGCGCTTGAAAACGACAGCAGGAAATCGTAATGGTTTTCATCACAGCTAATGCATCTCCAGCTTGGAAAGGAATGCTATAAAATAAAATAGTGGAAGAATCTCCATTTTCGAAGAAGTGGAAAAATAAGCTAAAGCTACACTCCAGTCTAAATGGAATAATGAACATTTCGTACTCACTCACGCTTCATTTAATTAATTTCACGCTTTAACATCATGCTATTCTTACAATCTGGGTACATGGCATAGTAGATCGGTTGAGCCGGTTGTGTGCTTTATGAAGCGCATTAATGTATGGACCCTCGAGGGTTGTTTGCTTTACCTTTGCTGGCTTTAGACTCAAGATTCTAGATGCTCTGCTTGGTTCGACTGTGGCAGTTTAGCTAGGTTTATTACTGGTGACTTGTGTGCTGGATTCGGTTAAATCTTATGGATATACATGCAGATCAGATGTACTTTAAATTCTCAGATTTGCTTCCACCCACTACATTTCCATTTTAGTTTCATGACATGATTAAAAACCGGCTGTGAGCGAGCTTAATTAAGTTTCATGAAACGGAAAGTCTTAATTTCCACTTTTCAGATGAAGTTCATGCATTTTTTGTGTATGTGGGTATTAAGCGTGCAACAGAAATGTCATTTTTACATGTTGTGTATAGCATGTACCACGGAAATTTACTTTATATCCCTATCATTCTTTTTCCAGCGTATTTGGAAATTAACGCAGAAACGCTTCGTTTTATAATGCTCCTCGACAGCAATGTGATTGATGAGGTAGTCACACCAATTCATTAATTAGTATTGAGATGCAGGTAATCGTAAGTAGATAACTTAATCGCTTGTATAGTCGACCATATAGCTCTTTTGACAAAAACAAGTAGATTTT
>JAHZNA010001735.1:0-12670 GCA_027743935.1 Sinodicranocentrus sp. ZH6
CTGACACTTACCCAAAGGGAGAGAGTAATCCTATATATCTGTAAATGACACACTTGCTTGCTCTGTATTCAGCATAAGCACAGAACAGAGTGAAGGCAAAAATATACTAGTGAAAATATGTTCTGAAATACTTACATGTAAAATCTTTAAGACGATGCAGTAAATCCTCACAACTATGAATATTTTATTCTTGTCAGTAAAAATAATTCGAATATATTATTTTCCCTTTGAATTAAACCTTGCAACACAATGTTGGGAGAACTTCATAAGTTTGAATCATTCCGTTTGCCTGTTTCATTTTTATGCCATAATAATGACTAAGGAAAGTGGATGATCTGCTAATATAAAAAAACACACACATAACTCCATCCCCAATCCTGCTTCCAATCTACTTTTGCCATGTTGCTTGAGAATTAATTGCAGCCAACATGATAGCTATTATGTTGGCTGAACCTATTAAACCTATTAATAGGTAGCTGACATCCGCTCTCTTATTTCGTTTAGTGCTTCATGTTCCTCTTTGACCCTTTTCAACTCACGTTTCTCTTTTATGTAGACGGTCATCCCCAAGGGCATACAAGACCAAAGTGCATGCATTTTAATTCGTTGCGAAAATGACCTTTTGCAAACAAGCTTTCTTGGCATTTCTCTTTAAATAAGCCTTCTAATTTTTTGCAGTGAAATTGGAGAGAGGAGGATGAAAGAGTTTTGAAATTAAAAATTGTGTTTTAGATATCTAGAAATTTTCCGTTGTTTAAAGTTTTGGAACAATATCTGAAAAGGAAAATATTGAAACAGAAAATGATTTCATAACGTGGGCATACTAGTAAGTGAATTTTGTAAAAGCTTTTGTTCCCAAAATGTTGCAGACCATAACCTTGAGCTGAAAGAAAGTTTGAAGAATAAACAATAATTTACAGTGCACGCAATTCGCGAATCAAATTAGTATTCACTTTCACTTCCTGTTCCTTTCTTGCTAAAATATTTCTTCTTATTAAAACTCGCAGAAAGCAAAGTTGAAGAGGAAAAGCTGGACATATACCTTTAAATATATTTTGCCAAGGAATTCATTACCGTGTAATTAAATCTTATAAAAACCTCTCTTGTCTTAGCTTAACCATTTTATATGCAAATAACAGAAACTCGAGGGAAGTCTTATTTAGTTTGCATAAAAAATATATTTAAAATTGGACTCTGGTCCTAAGGTCAACAAACTAAAGCAAATGTAACCGCTCCAAGGCCAACAAAAATCCATAATATATTAAAGTTAGCTTGTGAATTCTCGTCTAACTTTTCAGATAGAGCTGGAGCTCATAAATTCTCCACTTCCTTTTCGTTTGCCTGAAATTAAAAAAATCCATCTAATATTATTTGCAATTTTGCGAAGAGGATAAAATTCCGGGTTAATGCTGCGGATCAGATCTAAAAAGGAACATTTTACTAGTTCACTTCCTTTATCAAGATTTCATGTCGAACGAAGCCATATGGATTCCAGCTAGTTTCGTTTCGGATTCAGGCCATTGAACTATTTTCTCCACTAATGATTCAACTTCCTTTTCATTCCTCATTTCATTCCTCTCCGCGATGTTGGGCTCATATTAAATGATTTCCTATAATATCTCAATTATCGACCAAGACGCATTGGTAGTGAGTGGCACGATAATTTTTAGAATAAAATTCATTCGAAAAGATAACTGGATCGTTAATCCTTTGCTCAGTTTAAAATTTTCCTTCAAGCAACGTATTCCTCTGAAGCTTGTCACTATTGCAGTAAAAGCTCCCCAGTAAATTTTCCCTTTCTCCTGCTATTACAATATTATTAGAACACGGCTCCTTATTACAGTCAATAGGCCCCCATTCTTTTTTTTGTGATGGGGATACATAAAAAGACTTGGAAAGGAAAGATTCTAGTGTTGGCACAATTCTGTTTAAATTTGTGTTATTTTTTACTTAAAATATATGCCAAGATAATTAGGTTTGATCTGAATAATAGTCAAATTCCAAATACCATACCATAAGTTGTAGTAATACCATTTATACAATTAAAAATTTTGACTCTTAAATTACTAGTATAGGAATAGGGCTTTATGATGGTAATAAATATAATGATTTTTTAAATTAAATTAAACCACCGTTTATTCCATGATCAAATCTATCAGAAAACATTTGTCTCGGTTGATTCCGAGTCGAACAACAAGGTACCTTTATTCGTCAACTCAACACAAACCTAGAACATGCTCTTATTTGCTCTTCTGCATTTACTAAAGAGATGAAAAGCACGGAGACAAGAAAACAAGTGTGATATTTTGCCGGTGATGTGACCAGATTAAATAAAAAAGTAAGAATGCCGTCATCAACTTATGAGCATGCAGTCATTAACCTATAAGCCTGCAATTAGTCTCACTTGATGATGAAACTTTGGAACAGTATTTTCGTGTGCACTACCTTGAGTTGGTTATAGCCTAAATCTAAATTTTCTCCTGCATGCGAGCCTCCCAAGGGCGAGAAAGTAAGAGAGGAAATGGGAATCGATTACGTAGCTAAAGTAGTGGTCACGCAAATCCACAGGTTTTTCAAAGAGAGACTAATCCGAATAGAGGGAAGGATATACTAAAAATATACCAGTGAGAATATGTTTTGAAATACTCTTTACCTAAAATCTTGATAACGGGGCAGTAAGTCCAATAGTAATTACCAAGGAAAGTGAATGAATTACTAATATCAGAAACACTCACATAACTCCATCCCCAACCCTACTTCCAATTTCCAATCTACTTTTGTGAAGTTGCTTGAGAATTAATTGCAGCCAACATAATAGGTAGCTGACATCGGCTCTCTTATTTCGTTTCGTGCTTTATGTTCCTCTTTGCCCTTTTTCAACTCAACTTTCTCTTTTGTGCTGACAGGCATGCCCAAGTGCACATTCGACCAAAGTTCATACATTTTAATTCGTAGCGATAATGAACCTTTCACAAACACACTTTCCTTTGTGTGTCTCTTTGTATTTCACTTTAAATAAGCCTTTTAATTGCTTGCAGCGAAATTGGAGAGAGGAGGAAAAAGGAGTTTTTCTTGTTGTTTCTTATTCCCTTAATTCGATTCGAGTAATTTTAACTAAAACAGGTTGGAAATCATTGGCCATTAGCTGGTTCACAGATAGCAGACCGTGCGTAATGTGTTTAACATTCGATGAAAACAATTTCCTAATATCTCCAGAAATTAGAATTGCAGAAAAGCCGATTAAAAAGTTTTCCGTGGTAAAAAAAATCTGTTATTTGGGCGTTGGCAGCCCACCCGGAAGCATCCTGAACAAGAGATATTTGGTTGATTTATCTCCAGGAATATTTTGTAGCTGTGGAAGCGATCCAAATCTCAAAATGGAAAGCCAAGATGGTCCAATTTCCAGAGCAATTAGTCTTTTACATTATAAAACTTGTAAAGTCTGGAGCCACCTTTGATAAAAAAAGACAAGTCAAGCTTTCTCAGTCCGTTGGAAAGTTTGAGGTCAATCACAATCACTCAATGGATTTTGGAAAATTAGACGAGGTGAGCAAGTCCAGTGGAATGGCACCCAAAACAAGGAGTTAAAAGCGCTCTATTATCCTTATTCTCTGTGCAAAAAAACCAAAGGAAGACAATAAACTCATGGTCCTTCTCCATGAAACTCTACCTAGAAAAGAATCTTGCTATATACTCACTCCCATGTTTTCAAAGTTTTACGGCGGCCTGAGGGCATAATTTTGAGATTTTTGTGGTCTCCAAAAACATTTTTCTGGTGTCAATTACTCACCAATATAGTTTTATAACAGTTTTATAGTGAGTGATTAGCATGTGCGAGCAAATAACTTCAATGTGACTAGATTCTGAGTACACATACAGCTAAGCTAGCTCGTTTTCGAAAAGTGAACTTGCGAAACACATGAATAAAGATTGATTTGAATCACTGACGAAAGTATAAAACCATGATGAAGCACACCAAAGATCATAGAGTTCATACCCAACAATCACTCCAATAACTTGCCTTTTCCTTCCAAAAGTAACCACAATGAAGTTTTTGATTGCCGTTCTCGCTTCGGCTGCTGGAGCCGCAGCCTACATCCCTGGCATTCCAGGCGGCTGGTCCGCTGCTGAAGTTGAAGCCGCAAGAGCAGCTCATTTAGCGGAGGTCTCCCGTATTTTTGAACAGCGTCTCGGAGCTCTTTCTCGTGCTGGTCAAGCTGCTCCAATCCTTTCTGGACCTGGTCCAGCTATTGGTGGTGGCAGAGTTTGTTCCACTGCTGAGGTTGACGTTGCACATGCTGCTCATTTAGAAGTTGCTAAAATTTATTTAGACCGTCGCTTACAAATCACCGAGCGGTTCCTGTCCGTGACGGGGAACAAGTTCCAGAATCCCTTATTAGATCTTCCCTCCCTCAAGAATCTCCTGAAGTTGCTGCCGCTCGTTTAGCTTAACATTTAAATTCAGCCATCAAAAATAAATTGGGATGAGGGAAGACGCATTAAAATTAAAGATAAAAAATATATTATCCTGAAATGATTCACAGCTACATACTTCACATCATAAACGTGAAAACGATTTAGACAGTACAGAATAAGTAATAAGTAGTGCAAACTTCGACTTTGATCTGCACATTTATCCGCTGCTCAGTATCTACTGACATTGACAATGACCAAAGAATGCAAATTATTTATTCAGTTTCGTCAAATTAAATAAAACTCTAGCAGTATGTAAAATCAAAAAATCCTTATACATTAAACTAAACTAAAGTTTGAAGCAAGAAGTAAAAAGCAAGCAGTACCTTCCGGATTTGGGATTGCACCTTCTTTACAGTGACACACCTTCACATCATCTGCTACTTGGTGACAAAAACTCAATTTGCCCAAATTAGCTTCACACTGAATGTCCTTCACAGTGACCTTCTCCAGGTTCGGCAACACCGAAGTCACTATATTGGCAAATTTTCACTTGGGGATCTTCTTCCGAAGGGAGACAACCTCTGTCTTCAGGGTTTCCTCCGATTTGGCACTGCTTAGACTCTTCACATTCTTCGCCCATATTCTTTACAGGAATGCAGTCGGTTCTAGCTTCGTTCTCTGTGTAGCCTACATCAGCTCTACATTACTACATACGCAGCCTTGAAACACAATAAAATTTCACAGTAAGCTCGATCCGGAAATCCAAGGCAGTCAGGGCCCTGGTCACAGCGTGTCCATGGGAGATTATTCCCTTTTGTAGAAGCGCCCAATAACTTTCCTCCGTTACAAAATGCCACATAAGAAATGGCTAATGTGGCAATCACTTTTGAGTTCATGGTTATTCAATGATTCTGGATAACTTTCCGTTTAACGTCTAATGAAGCTCTGATTTTACATCTCATTTTTGGTTGCTATTTATATATGTTCGGGACATTCTAAATCGAATTCGCATTTTAAGTTAATTCGACAATGTTGCATGGTCATGTTTACTTCAATCAATGATAAACTATGAATGCAGAGGAAAGTTCAAAGTCATCTGTGAGTGGGATATGATGGGATTTTATCAAGGGGAGAGATCGCTTTAATGGTCTGTATGATAATGATAACATATATTGTGAATGTTGGGAAGAAATACGTGCAATTTTTCACGTTAATGAATAGATACACATCACGGGAAACATTATGACTACGTAGATTTTATTTTTAATTTAGTTCACATCAATCAATGCTGACCCTTAATGCTTATGCTTAATACCTCCCATCTATTTAAATTATATGAATTATACATTAATTATCATAAATAATAATCATATTCTACGTCCAGTTTTACTTTAAAACATTGGGCATATTACAAGCATCCTCCTGATAATCCATCAATTCATCGTATTTATTGAGGTATAATACGAAATACAATGAAATATATCGGCTGTATTGACTTGCTCATTTGCGTATTATCTTTCTCGTAAATATCCCTTTCGTTATACATCTGCAAAAAATACATCTTGTAATTAAATGACACTTTTGTCAGAATAAATTGAACATATATTCAACAGTATGCTAACACTTGTGGAACAGGTTTGACTACTACATTTGCAGGTGTAAGGTAAATATTTAAAATTAACCCAGCTCAATTACGCGTCCCCAATCGTGCATGGCAGCATACTTCACAAAACCTTACGATATCTAGTTATCATGATAAAGATAATGATATGCACGGCTGCCTAAAATTGAATGTATGAATTGAATTGTCACAACTTCTGGCTTCTCATATTTGTTGCATCTGCATTCCAAACCCCTTAAAACTCAACCATGACTAAATTATTCATCGCCCTTGTCGTCTCTGGCATTTTGGCAGTATCCAGTGGTAAGTTCTAACTGGCTAGCTTATCCAAATTTTAAAATATTATTCCTTATTTTAAATTTACGTCTTATCAGCCTTGCCCACCACTGAGAACGAAGTTGGCGAACAAGGAAATCCTGTCCAAGGATCTATATTTCCCATTCGAGGTTGTATTTACCTACAGAAACATCCCCCAGAAACAGAAACAGAATGGCATTTTGGCAAGTCATGTCAACTTAGCTGTCCTATAATGTAATGACACTTAGGATATCTTGTAATGTAATAAATCCTGAATAATGGATTTTACTGTTTCAAACATCTGTCTTTTATTGCTGGTCAAAGCTGGAAATAATTCCTTGATTGAATTTTCTCACTTTCTTCCACGAAGAGCACTGCTTTCAGTCTCACCAAGACTCAGTATGAAGATCCTCCATTTTAAGCTCCATCTGTCTACTCATCTTTTTAGTTTGTGCATGTTGTTACTCAGCGCTGAGCTCGTCGGCTAAATGAGCAGCGCTAATCATAGCAGTTTTGGCTTCATTGGATATCTTAGCTTCATTCAAGACCTCCTTCAGATCGGCGTGATCAAGACGTCATTGTTGTAGTATTTGTGATTGAGATCAAAGGGATGTAGGTATTTGAACTGGACTCTGTTCTAGGCTATTGGGATAATTTCTGCCGGTTTGTTCGTGTGAGAAATAGAACCATTTTGATTTTTTCGAATTCTATTTGTTGTAATACATGCAATCATGTCATACGAAACTATTTTTACAGCATATAGCATGTTCATTCTAAGGGTATTATAAATTATTTCTCGTTAACAGCTTGCTATATTACAAAAATAAACATATCAAGTCTACTGAAAAATTTCACTTTTTAATTTCGCTTCCTCAATTCGATATTTTGTTTTATTGTTGAGATCAAATGCGAATTTTTTATTTGTGATTGCTTATCATAGTGATGATCTGGATTTCCTCACTTAAATTACGCTTTGAACCAAAAGCCTTTTAAGAGTGGCAAACTGTTATAAACTATTTTTGTTCATGATTTCCCTGTCATGTTGTTTTGCTCTAAAGCCTAAGAGTCAAAAGGTATTTCCCAAAGAAGGGAATATATGCTAACAAATTTTGTAATTATAATGAAACAAATGCTTCCAAAAATATGAGTGAATTTTCCTTATACTTTGGCCAAAGCACGGTGGTTCTCTTTTTAACCCGAATATTTAGTCCATGGTACATGCTCTATGAAAATATAAAAGTTGTAATAATAATCAGATACGAAGATATGTTTATTCATGTCTAAAAGTAGGAAACCATTCATTCAACCATGAACTTTGGCTTTTTTACGCAAGTAGATTACTTTTCTACAAATGGATAATTTCAGTTGGAGTATCAACTCTAGTTTTACTGCATCAGTATTAGCACTTAAATCCACTGTAGCGTCACATCTAATGTATTTATTGCTAACTTACCCACTCATTTTACTGGAAAGAATTAGTCGGCTGTATCTTAATACTTCACCAATTTCTAAACAACAGAATGATGGGAGAATGTGAGAACAATACTATGCAACACTGTCTTTAAATATTCAATTACTTTTTGTTTATTTCCATATTAAGACTAATTACATTGGATGTTTTATTTGAATTAGAAATACACTTTTAGGGTTAGATTCAAATAATGTTATCTTAATTTGAAGAATTAGTTAAATAAAGTCGTTCAAATGCATTTTTATTGTATTATGTAAAATTCACGTGGGTCATTGTGTACATGGACTTTTCCAGACTTGCGGCTACACTGATTCAGTGATGACCTAAGTTACGCTGGCGAATTTGGCTAACCGGTTGATTCCGTAACGTTAAAAGAGTTTACACATGTTCCTCTAATACAGTTATATCCTGATTGGCAATAGCATTCCATATTACAACGCTCGGACTAAAAATTGAAAAATAGTAATTAAATTGAAAACTTACAAAACAAAAATCATTAAAAACTTACACAAAGTATAGGTAATCCTACTACTTTTATAACACAATTTGTCGGTGCAGGCTACAAATAAAAAAATGAAATCAAATCCAAATCTGACAAAAATGATTAATAAATTTATTAAAAAATTACACAATTGGGAGGAAATTGGGAGACAACAGTTCCCACAACAAGAAGCATGACAAACACACTCGGAAACAAGGAGACTTTCCCCATTTTCAAAATATGTTCTGGAAATTTAGAATCTTTAAGAAGTGCAAGAGTTGATAAAATACTTGGATTTGAATGAATGGATGCTCATGTAGCTCAGTTGGCTCCTTATATATGAGTTTTTATTGGTCATGGAAATCATAATGGTTTATTTTGCTGTCATTTATGCAGCTCTTGGTATTTTTACAACTGGTTTTACTGACAGTTATTTATTGCGTGAAACTGCATAATTATGGCACAATATTTTCCATGTTGAATTAATGTTTACGTGCAAATTGAGAGGTTGGAGTTCTCCATAACTGAATAAAATGGGGAATTTAAATATTAATAAAGTTGCATTACAGATTTTTGCTCGCAACTCGTTGTCAAATACCTTGACATAGGCATTTTATAAAACTTCCACTATCAAGATGATATTTTCACTTAAGAATTCCAGTTCTCTCAAAACGAGGAGAAATCGGGCATGTGAATGCATAATTTTTTATGCTGATGAACTTGGATTATATTGCCTGCTGACTTAAAATAAAAAATCCAGTCTTGTTTTCATTAAACTGTATCTTTAAACTCGATAATGAGCATTATTCAGCGTTATAATAAATCACCCGAATTAAAATAATTTAATCATATCATAAATTATAAATCAAGTCTAATTTTTCATTTAATAAGAGTATACAAGTATATGAAATTAATGTTTTGCTGCTACTACGAGTCAAAGCTCTATTGGCGCTGCCACGGAATACTTTACTAAATGTGTTTCATGTCATTCAACTTTTGAAAATTGCCTAATAAAATGAAAGAAATGGGCATGAAAGTGCAATTTTATTTTGCTAATTTTCGAAAACTAAATTTTAAAATACATACCATACACATAACAGTAAGTTTCTTTAAATGATGAAAATATCGAATTCATGTTTTACCACATTTCTTGTCATTTTCATGACTTCATGATAACACAATGAACAAAATTATATATTGGAAATTATCATAAAAAAAGGAATTCACATGTTGATTCGCAGTTGAAATAGCTTTTGACTGATAAGTGCGTGCCTTTACATCTTTCATGTCTATGTCTATTCACTCAAATCAACTTATATAATTTATTTACGTCAGCCAATGCCACCTTGACATTGACATTTCAAAACTTATAAGTGAGGCTAAGATTTGAATGAATAAATGCTCATTTAGCACAGGTGCCTCCTCATAATTGCGTTTTTAATTCGTCGAAAATACTCCAACAATTTAATGCAGAATGATTTATTTAGATGCTATTGTAGTATTTAGTATTTTTCCTTCAGATTTTATTGACATTAATGTATTGCATGAAGCCGCACATTGAAGAACTGTTACTCAAAACTCTCATTGTTTGAACAGCTTTGAAATGATTAATTTTTTTTTTCTGCAAACACAAAGTTTGCTTCGATTTATTGACTGAAATTGAAATAAATGCATCAATACTTCAACCCATGTTTATGTTTGTAAAAAAATTAGCGGAAAAAATAAGTAACCCCTCAGTGAAAACCTGGATGATGTCTTTCCCAGACACATAAATCGGTCTGATGTCGTGATGAATGGAATTAAACTAGAGCAACATGACAACGCAATATTTCTGCTGGATTTCAAACAATATTTTTTGACCATTTGGACTAGATTTATTACATTATGTTCCATAACTCAAATGAATATAAAGATCCACCATTGATTAGTTGATTGACTGAGTTTAAATTAATAAAGCCATTTGTTATAAACTTTCATTGTATGAATGCAATTCGTTTTTTGCATTTGCGGAAGTAGACAGGGTTGATCTACTTTAATTATTTAGTATTAAAACACATTTGGTTCCGCAAAATGTTTATTTTGAATTCAATTCACGAATGCAGCGTGGTATTGTGATTCTTTGGAAAGGAGGTCACAACACAAATGAGTCACCTCATTTCATTGAGTCTTCCAAATTTTTTTCTTTCAAGGTATTGGTATATTGCTGGTATTTTTACTTGAGCCCCGAACATGTCAAATAACTCAGTTTATTCTATATCGAAGATATTTTCTCTCATTTTGTATTATTAATATTGTACGTCACCACAATGTTTGTTAATTGTGAAAAGCTTTTTTTTTAACATTAAAAAACACAAGTAAACAATTATTGACATGGTCACATTGTATTACCATTGTTTAAATTTTTATTTCCAGAACCCTTTCCACCATTATATTGTTTAAAAAAAATTAAAAAAGAGTAAAAACTGCAAAATTGGTGGAGGTATAATGAATGAGTATGGTAGTAATAAATAATCTAGCTTTGACGTTACAAAAGACTCCAGTGCTAATGCTGATAGTGAAAAATGAGATACGAGTTGATTATCCAACTGGCTTCATTGACGCACCTGGTTATATTTCCATTTTTACCCTGACAAAGTAATCAAATCGCTTGAGAGCTAAAATACTCTAGTCACCTAATTAAGAGCGGTGTAATTATTTGAGGTGTTGGAAATTTAACTTTGTTCAAAAAATATGTATTTATTGGTAAAATTGTGACTGTAAGATCAAATACTTGTATAACTGGCGTTTAAACTGTCCCAATTAACTATTTTCTTCTTATTTTTTGTTGATTTATTTATCTCTGAAACGCCATGAAACTCTCTGTGTCCTTTTGTGTTTATACTTGGCAGCATATATTATATGAATAAGCTTGTATTTATTTGGAAGGAGGGAGTGTGCATTTATATTTTTAGTGAAAGAAGCATTCTTGGGACTACCCGTTATATTCCATTTCTTACTTGAGGTCATATGCAAGTTCCTTACAAATGTCTTTAGAAGGGTTGAAAATTGATAATGAACTTACTGCAAAAAAGTTGGATTTTATCGTAACTAAACCCCTTATCACTGCAAGACCCACTTGAGGAGAATCCCTCTTTTAAAATCACAGACTAGCCCTTGACAAGCCACTATATTTTCTAGGTAAACTGTTATAACTTTCTCACCACCTTAACAAATTCTTTTAGTTTCAGTTTACTTGAGTTGCATTTGTTGACTGGATGGGACAATTTGTAAACATCTCTTGTCTAGCTTTTTTTCTACATTTTTTTATCCCAGATAAGCTGCTTAATGTCGAAAACAACACCAAAAATATTTATAGTCCTGTTATTAAATCAAAAGATAAAGCATGTTTTTATTTCAAAATTCCCACAAAACCATACTAGCTCATTGTGTTCAACTAAATTTATCCAAAAAATAGCCAGGACTCATTCATCAATATTGTTTTCTCATTTTTTGGAAATTCTCTTCCTCTGAATAAATCAGGAATAGAGCTTTACAACCAAAACTCACGTGAAGGAATAAAAATTGCAACTGACTTCATAAATCATCCCATAATTAATCTCATCCCTTTTAATTGAAAATTAACAGTGACGAAAAGGGATGCGAATTTCGTTTTTTTCCAAATTTAATTCATCAACAAGGAGAAAAGACAAAGTAAAACCAATCTCATAATTACAGAAATCATCTATTCTAAAGATGTTCAAATTTCCACATGATAATGCTGGCTAAAAATTGTATTATTTTGGCACCGAAAAAAATATGTATTTGACAAAAAAAGCTAACAAAGGAAATCATAATCATTTATTTTGCTGTCATCCATGTTGCTCTTGGTATTTTTCCATCTAGTTTTGCGGGGAGTTTATTCTTGCATTAAAATTCACAATTATGGCATAATATGTTTCATGTTGAATTAATGTTTACGTGCAAATTGAGAGGTTGGAGTTCTCCATAACTGAATAAAATAGGGAATTTAAATATTAATAAAGTTGCATACCAGATTTTTGCTCGCAACTCGTTGTCAAATACCTTGACATAGGCATTTTGTAAAACTTCCATTATCAATATGATATTTTCACTTAAGAATTCCAGTTCTCTCAAAAGGAGGAGAAATCGGGCATGTGAATGCATAATTTTTTATGCTGATGAACTTGGATTATATTGGCTGCTGACTTAAAATAAAAAATCCAGTCTTGTTTTCATTAAACTGTATCTTTAAACTCGATAATGAGCATTATTCAGCGTTATAATAAATCACCCGAATAAAAATAATTTAATCATATCATAAATTATAAATCAAGTCTAATTTTTCATTTAATAAGAGTATACAAGTATATGAAATTAATGTTTT
>JAHZNA010001736.1:0-14409 GCA_027743935.1 Sinodicranocentrus sp. ZH6
TGCAAGATGAATGGATTTTGGAAGTTATACCAAGAATTTGAAACTTTGAGGTTGTATCTGGATAATTATGTTCAGTTGTTGCACGACACTATGACAACGACAAGGAATGGAGGGAATTCATGTGAACAAATTGCAGCACTTGAGGACCACCACAACAACTTTGAAAATCTTCGAGAAGCTATAATCAAAAATTGTAATTTAACTCACCGTCAATCGTGGTTCCTAACTACTTATGTTTTAATTAAATCATATGTATCTAAATATCCGAATCGTAATTATGTTTTTCATTCTCATCTTTTGTTACAGCCATCAGCAAACTTCAGAGCAGACCACGAATCAAACTTGACAAAGTGATCGTTCCTAAACTGGAAATCAACACCTCTCCAAGTCCATTTTCCCGTTTGCCAACTTCATCGCCTAGTTCCGCATCTCCTTCTAGTATTCATCTGGATATAAAATCTGAATCCACACACGATGACGACATTTGGGACTCTCAAGAGGAATTTCTATCAAATGACAGCAGCCGTGACCAACTTCCTGAACTTCCTTCCAACGTCTCTTCCTCTCTTCCTCCTCCGAAGCGAATAAAAATCCACATCATACACAAGCCAAACATCTCAAGAAAGCCACATCCGAAAAAAGATTTTCGATGCTACTTTTGCCGAAGGCTATTTCTAGGAAAACGAAACTTAATAATTCATCAAAGAAGCCGTCACAATAACAAACCATTTGTTAACTTGCTGAGGTGCGATTATTGCGAGAAAACTTTCGTGAAGCCGTTAGCTACAAGAAAACACATGATAAAAACTCACGTAATGGAATTATACTCAAAGCTTATACCCCCAGGCACCACAGAAGAAATGATTGCGACAGCAACAAGTATAATTGTTGATAAGCGTATAGCTATCTCTGAAGATGAATTTGGATGTCCCTACTGCAACAGACTTTATACCAGATTTGATAATTTAAAAACCCACCTTCTTGATTACCACTTTGATAAAATTATCCTCGCCTTGGAGAATCCTGAAGATAAATCTCTCGAACCTCTGCAGAATATCAAGTATGAAAATGAAAGGAGGACTCACATAAATAGCATTCATCCGGGTATAAAACCCTTGCATTGTTCTAAGTGCGATAGACAATTTCAATCCGACCAAAACTATCGTGGACATTTATATAGAATGCATGTTATGACCATTTTGAGGGATAAGGTTCCTCCAGACTGCACGGAATTTCAACTGGAAGAAATCATCCGTACTTTTATTGGAAATGGAACAACTATCAAGCCTAGAAATATAATATCTTGCTCGATATGCAAAAATTACCAGGCACCAAAAAATTATTTACGAATGCATATTTTAGTAAAGCATTTGGACACCGTGATTCAAAAACTGAAAGATACTTCGTTCGTACCGAACAGATATAAATGTTCAAAATGTGAAAAATCTTTTGACTTCAAGGAGATTCTAGAAGAGCATCACAAACTCAGTCATTCCATCCGTGTCCAGTGCAACTACTGTAACAAAACATTTGACACGAAAAGTCATCAAGGAGGACATACCATGATGAATCACACATTTCAATTTTTCCAAGATCGCCTTCCCCCTGACACCACGGAAAACACGTTGATGAATACAATTGAAGAGGTAATTTCTCAAGGAAGAATATTTAAGGAAGGGGGGCGCCTTCGACATGAATGTCACAAGTGTAAAATGACTTATCCATCTAAGAGTGACAGAAAACGTCATGTTTTAAGCATTCATTTTAATGACGTGATTCAACTTATCCAGAGTTAAATGTAAATAAACTTTTGCAATTATTTAATATCTAGTTTAAATATTAATATTAATTGGTCTGTATTTATTTACCAGTACAACATATTACACACTTTACACCATCATGGTATGTTATTTTTGCAAGTACTTGTTTAAATGAATCATGAGCGCGTGCTTTTTAAGGTCATTTCTTACATGAAAACTTTTCACACAGAATCCAAATCCATAGATCTATACTGGAGATTCCTATTTTCATTAGTTATGTCTCCAGGAAGCAGTGCTAGCTGGGTATCAGCTTAAAAATCTTTTTCCGAAGTTTCTTGGTGTCAGATGAGTTTTAAAATGTTCAAAGGAATGAACCTTCACTAGGTGTTTTTTAAGAATCTCCTCCGTAATTTGGTACAGTTAGCAAAAGGGCAGCTAAGCTTTATCAATTTTCGGTGATCGTGAAGTCTCATATGAATGTTTACGCTTTTTCCATAGTAAAGCTAGTAAAAGCTCTTCCCACACTTGGAGCAGTTTTGACGGCTGGTTTTCTTTGTGAATAAATTGAATAATTCTTTACTTTGTAATCGCTCAATAACTTTCTCTAAATGATGTAGAAGGAGCCGAAGGGGGTTATCTTTCAAATAGCATTTGTTGCTAATTCGAGTTTCACAACATGGGAAAGCCAGGTTTTTATCTTGTATTAATGTAGCAATGTATTCCATCTGTAAAGCTACGAAGCTTCACTTGTTTGTGGCTGGTCCATGAAGGTAACTTTCCCTCAAGCATCATATATGTTCAGTTACTAAATGCTGACGATAACTTCGCAAAGACCTGAATGCCTTTTCAGAATGAGGGCACTTATATTCAAATTGTTGCTGCCCATTTCACGGGGGAAGACAGACGATGCTGTGTTGACTGAACGGGTTCCACGAATGAAACATCTTGAGGATTTTCTAAGGCGATGAGAATCTTATCGAAATGCGAACCTCGAGGGCCGAAGGTATTTTTTAAGAATAGTTTTCTGTTCTCACAATATAGACATCCGAGAATGTTGAGGAGAGACAGGCTTTATGTTTTTAAGAAAAGTATCCAAGTCGCCACTTGCATTTGAGGTTCTGCCGTTCCTGGAGGAATGGTGAAGGAATAATGTGTAGTCGTACTCGTGTAACCGATGTATGTCTTACAGTTGTTCCATTCTAGGTTACAATAATTTCAGCTGATATTTTTCTATCCTTTTGATTTTGATCAGTGCTTGAAACTTGAAACGAGGCTGATGTGGTTTTCTTTTATTAAGTTCGATTTTTCGAATATGACCCCCGAGACGAAATGCATGAGTTCAGATGAGCTGGAGAGTTTTGTCTTAAATAAGTCGATGATTCTGATTGCAATACTTTCTTTACGTAAATTGTGCGTTCCAAAACTTTTTCAGTTTTCACGTATAGACTAAAGTGTGGTCTTGTGTAAGTTGGTTACCCCTTACATCTTCATCAGGGGATCATCGTCTTATCAACTTGATGTTGATTCTCGTTTGATTTCAGGTTGTGCAATACTATCACATTGAGGATGATGCCTAGCTCTAGCTTCAATGTTTATTAGTTTTTCCAGCTTTATCCGAGGAAAGGATTCCTGGACTGCATGTTAAGCTGATCTACAGATGACAGACAACAGACAAAACAAACAAATGTGTAATTTAATTTGCCATGAAAGTCTAGTAAATAATAATTATAAATTAATTACTTACTATAGAGATACATCTAATACTGTGGATGTGAAGGATATTTGGTTAAAATGTTCAGTTGACAGGGATCAGATCAGAGAACTCTCTTCCATTCCAAAAACCGTCATTAGTGGTTTCAGTTTTTATTTCTAGAAGATTGATTTCGATTTCCTCGACACTCAGGTGTTGACTGTTGAGGATTTGAATTTAGACAGTGGAGTGGAGGCCGGTTCAGTTCCGTCATCCGTTTTAGAGGGATTGTCCGGTCCAGCTTCATTCGGGGTCTTCTGAATTTTGCTAAAATAATAATAAAGAATGATTTAAGTAATTTGAATTTCAAAATATTCGACGAAGACCTAAAATTTTCGAAGGTGCTGCTATTACTGAGCTCTGTCAATTCCTCACTTGAAATACATTATCCCCCGCCCGTTCATAATCATAAATCGTTCAGGCCCACAAACAAACAAGAAACTTCTGATCTGATCCAACATCTGTTGTCTGTCTTATATCTCTGAGCACTGATCACCATCAATAACATCTCCACTCCAGTCACCAGTCCAGTTGCCAGTACGTCGAATTCCCATCACCCATTCCCATCCTCAGGCATCCTCTTTGAAGGAAACAAATTCCAACAGTTGACAGTTAACATATTCATGTTTATTGACACTCTAATAAAGGCAATTGCAATTTTTACGCATCCAACCTAACATCCACACAATAAAACACAATAAAATAAATAGCTTCATAATCCTCAACCATTAAATACAAGAATTTAACAAGCAAAATTACTAATACTTCTGTTGACTGTCAACTGTTGACTGTTACGTTTATCGTCAACTCACATCCCGTCACCCGTGTTTATTTGTGTCATCATCAGTTCAGTTTAACTTAACAGTTAACAGTTGACTGTCTTTTGCACATTCAATATTCACAGATTCACAATCCACAAAAGTTAAAGTTGAAAGTACACTCCGCACGATAACAATGAACCATTTCTCAGCTTCAGCAGTTTTTTGTTGGATCTGCTGGTTGCTGGATCACTGGATCACTGGATGGTACAGTAGCAATGCATTGAGCATATTTGAACTGACAAAATCCTTCCCCGCTTTACCTTGAGGCACTTTGATGCATTTTTCCCATGATAAATTTCATTCTATGACAAACTGCTCTGGTCTCCCAGTTAAAAATCTTTAAATGCTCAACAAACTAGCTATATTTTTCTCCGTTTTAATGCAAAAGCTGCTAGAAAATTTTATTTCAAACTATATGGGTTATATACATTTATGATTTAAATGATATAAAAAGGTTAAAAATGCATACCAAGATAAAAGCCATTTCTGTTTTGTAGTTGTTGTGAGGTTGGGTGTTTGAGTGTAGGTAGTGTTAGATTTGAGATCATACTGCAAAGGATCATTTCTTTAGTAGTATTGCTCAAACCCTTAGCCAATTTGGCGAAGGAACAAACCTCGATGAGGAGACACAGCGTCTTCCCCTGAGCGCGAGACGGACTTATGTCGTACGTCAGTGCGTTCTAGGGCCACGATGACCGTTCTAGTCCACTTCCGGGTGGGCTGGAGGGGGAAGACGCAGTCTGAGAGGGTTGATTAAATTTTAAAACAAAAGAAACTTTCAGCACGGAATGGGATCATGGATTGTGATGCACCTGATGTGATGTGCATCCTTGCTTTTAGTTGAGGCGAAACGAACTTTTTTGGAGCAAAGATATCATTTATTTATTTTAAACACTGATTAGCAATGCATACCAAAAAGGCAGAAATTAAAATTATACGGTGGAAGTCAATAAAGATGACAGAAAGCCCATCGGTAAAAAAGTTGAATAGATTGGACATTGGAGGAATATGTGGAACTGTGTAAGGAGGTAAATTTTAGTCGACAAAGCAAAAAATAAGAAAAACTTTTGTTGTCAGATTCTTTCATAAGTTGTATTGGCATTAAGATACATATGTAGGTATTCTTTAGCAATGTATGGATATGGATGTATTGAAGAAAAGGGATCGTATGCAAATATTTTATGAAATACAGAATATTTAACTTAACTAGATTAAGTGGTCGACAGTACTGGCAACATGCAAAAGAATAAATTGAATAACAAAAAGCAATATTTAGGTAGTCCTTTTTCAAGTAAATGATTTTTTAGAAAGTTGAATAGATTGGAGGAATACGTAGAAGGGTAATTTCATAATTTGTTTTGATGTTAGAATCTTCCACATTTTAACCTAACAAGTAAAACGTAATTTTGTCTCACATCAAACATTAACCTAACATTTAAACCCAACAACATAAGGTCTGTCGCACTAGGAAGGAATTATTTTTATTTTTTCCATTCCTTAATCTTTACTGATTACAATTTTTCAAATTTATACACCTTGTTGCCAAACTAAAGACCAACATCTGTAAAAAAATTCATGTACCCAGCACGCTCCATGTATGAGGAACCTAAGTGATTTTGTCATTTTTGGGTGTCTCAAATGGAAGGAATATTTTTCAAATTTAGTTAATAAAAATAATAATAAACCATTTTTATCCAATACAAACGTCAACTTAGCATGCCACAACATCCATTTACTCAACACAGTACACTTGCTATAGTATTAGACCATAGAGAAGACCTTTAACCGTCTCAGTAAATTATTTCAAAAATCTGGTTTATGTAACCATGTCCTTCCCAGTCAAATATGGGCAACCGGGCGTGTCCATCGGATTATTATCCACAATGTTTTCCAAGGTATTCAAGTAAAATTGAGCGAGTAGCAATTTAACACTCGAACCAGGGAAAGATTATATTAATTTGTGGCTATGGATTTGGGTGAAAGTTTTGGGGAAATTGACCACCTTACCCAATGCCTACCCACTTAACATACCAAATGTCTCAATGGACAATGTAGCCACAAAGAATTTAACACCCTATGCACTCAGTAAAACATCAAATAGGGTCGTTTGATTAATTGCTGTTGGAACTTAGAATACGAATTCGCTTTTTTTTAAACGAATAAAATGTGCATAGACAGACAAATACACACACAGACGGCACTGACAATTTCATAAGCTCGGACTTCAAGCACTTTTGCAAGCTAATATTGAAGCCTTGAACAAACATTTACACGATTCCTGATCATCAATTTCAAAATATCAATTAAACATCTTGAAGTCATTTAAATTGCACTCTCTTCGAAGACTCTAATTGTGAAACGAATTCCTATTCACTAAAAATTTAGCAGGCTTCAAGCTTGCACAGTATGTTTTCGTGAATTTACGTTCAGCTTAGCCAGTAACAATTCTGTAAAACACGAATAAGTTAGCTTAGTTTTTGTTGAAGTTGAAGTATAACATGAAGGCTTTCGAAAGCAACTTAATAGTTGCAAAATATTGGCTGGTAGGTGGCGGGCCTTTGAAATCAAATCAATTTAAATTTGCTATAAATCTGATTACAGTAGTTATTTGAAGTAATTCAGTTTGATAATCTAATAGTCTTAAGTCTTAACAGGATACCAGTACTGTTCATGTTGAATTAGTGCATTCATGTAAGACACAGTTTCTTCCGACGATATTCCATTCACGAAATGTGAATTCTTTTAAGTTGTAAATAAAGACATTAAACGTTCTCTTTTGCATTATGGTGACATTAGCATAAAAAACTATATAAATAACCTGTAGTCAGTTAGAATATGCAATTAATTACCCTAGATAATGTAAACATCTTGAGAACCAACTGAAGCTATCTGAAGTTAACTAAATAATGAAAATGATTTTATTCCGTCGTGTCTGAAAATTAAGAGAATAGCATTTTTCACAGATTTTTTACGAGTTGATTGATGGCATGCAGTTTTAAACTGCAAGTCAACAGGTCAATTTTATACCTAACAATAATTTCCCAATTTAATATGCAATACACATTCTGACATTCTACAAAGCCAATTTCAACCTCAAACTTTTTATTCCTTCAAAGTCAGCCAGGCACACTGTTTAATCTGCAATAAAATTACTAACACCGAGAGAGTTTTATCCAAAAACGTTGACATTCATGGCCACGGCAGAGGTTGGATCAGTCACTCGAAATATATTAACACCCCTTCCCCAGTCGAATCCATCAACCATGATATTTGGAACTCGACGTCCTTGAGCTCCAGAAAATAGCTGCGCAAAGTTGAATGGCACCTGTTCAAAACAAAATAAATATGAATTTCAGAATTTAGTTTATTTTGAGATCAAATCAAACATTCAATTAACAATCTAAAAAAATCTTACACCATGAACAACTCCCGCTACACTAATCACCAAGAAAATCACTAGGAATGAGTTGGAAAATAAAGCTGCCATTTTTAGAAGTTCAGAGAGAATTTTTACCAGGCTACAAATTGTGCACTTATGAAGAATAATGTACATATATAGAGATTCGCAACAGTATAAATAATCTCTGTGATTTTCTCACTTTCTCTCACTCTCACTCAATTCTCACTTCGGCGGAGCGATAAAAAATGAATTGACTGTCTTCAAAGCAGCATTGAACTAGCTCGGACTTTATTTTTTACAACTATTAATGAGTTGTATGGTATGAATGAATGTTGTGGGTTTTGCCCATACAAACAATGAACTTGAAATGTGCCAGTCATCTCTAAATGATAATCCCCTTTCAGGAATAAAGTACTTTGTCAGCAGCACAAGCACAGGTTTGCTGCATTAGATGATGATGATGTGGCATGATGAGAAGGTGAAGAAAGGAGATGGATTCTCTGGAAATCTGTCAGCAACAGAACATGTTTAAAAGGTGAATTTATCGGAAAGTGCGTTAGAGGAATATACAAAAATTAAAGGTGACTTTGGAGATAATAACCAGACAAGCAGTCTTGTGAGAAGAGTAAAAAAGGAAAGATAATAATATGGAACAACCTTGAGTGAGATGCTTATGTAGTGCATATCTCACAGCAGTCACAGCATAGCAACATCTCTAAATGATAATCCCCTTTCAGGAATAAAGTACTTTGTCAGCAGCACAAGCACAGGTTTGCTGCATTAGATGATGATGATGTGGCATGATGAGAAGGTGAAGGAAGGAGATGGATTCTCTGGAAATCTGTCAGCAACAGAACATGTTTTAAAGGTGAATTTATCGGAAAGTGCGTTAGAGGAATATCCAATAATTAAAGGTGACTTTGGAGATAATAACCAGACAAGCAGTCTTGTGAGAAGAGTAAAAAAGGAAAGATAATAATATGGAACAACCTTGAGATGCTTATGTAGTGCATATCTCACAGCAGTCACAGCATAGCAAGCATGTAGGCATGCAAGAGCTGTGGGAAACAGGTAATAAAAGATTCTTTTGATTATATAACTTTGACATCAATGGGCACATTCTATTGTATCATGAGTCAAATTATATTGTTATTGTACTACTGAGTGATCGTGCTCATCATGTTAAATTTGTTTCACAGTTGATCGACATTTAATACAACAAAGTTAAGAACACAATCAACGCCTCATTTGCACCACATGTCGGACTTCTCTCATCTCAAAGACTCATTTACGGCTTCACATTATTTATCACCATTTCGAAGAGGTGATTGCAGCACTGCCGACGCCTTCAACGAAACTAGGAACGAAGGACACTGACTCGTTTACATTTGAAAATGTTCTGGACTTCAACTCACCGGATTTAAAACCTTTAAAACCTCAGGATAGGACTTTTTACTGTGGCAAATGTGATCGAAAATATGCTTCCAAGGAACTCTTCGATAATCAAATTCATTGCTTAATCTTTTCCATGTTGCGGTCAAGTATTTTCATCTCAATACAGGCAACCGCAGAATTTCGTGACTTGTAATGAAATATTTTTCTTTGGAAACCAACTTCCGCCTGGGACAACGAAGAATGAATGGAAACGCGCCTTTGAAACTGTGCTTGGCTGCAATGGACCATCTCGGACGACAGTGAAGACAGAATATAGGTGCAAAGTGCAATAAATATGATGGGAACATTTTTAAACATCTGTACGAGCTCAAACAGGGTCAGGGTCATTCCTCAAATGACCCTGTTTGATCCTTATTAGGTGCACTATTTTCAGCACCATGTTTTCTCATAAGTTCTGCAATTAGATTTAAATTCTCAACAGATCCATGCTATCCCAAATATTGTACTAAATTAGTAATCACATCAAGTGGAGTGTATTAATAATCATCAAAACATTAATATCAGCTCCTTTTTCACTAAAAATATCACACCTTGACGACACCCTCATGGACAAGCCAAATGAAGCAGTGTTTTGACATTTCTTTTTTCATTCAAATCCAGATCCCATTTCAATCCCATCTTTCATTGAAGATTTACAAGTGATCATAAGCATCAGTCTGTGATAAGCCATTTCCGAAGAATAAGCGCCGTGCTCATTTAACAATTTCAGGAATCCAAACTTTTCTCCTAAATACAGTACAGTCTCAAACACAGTAGAAATATGACTTTGAAGACTTTTCACATCTGCACCTTGAGTTATCAACAAATTTAAGATTTCCTCACTTTTCACGTTATCATCAGGCAATTTACAGTCTTGTCTATTTGTTGTACGTGAAACTGTGGACGCATAGAATACCACTCGAACGAATACACACCGCAAAATACCCGGGAGATTAATACCTTCAGAGCGACTGTTAATTGCTCCTTGTTTCGAACACTGTTAATAAAATACTGAACAACTTTCATACTGTGTGATATATCGCCTTGGAAAAATAAAAGTAAACGGGGTAAGACCCGCACCATTCATATTGTTCCTTTCCCTTCCCCTTTTGACAAGTTTGGTGACCACTTCAAAATAGGCGGAATAAGCACTATAATTGTCAAGTAAAATGTCCACCCATGATTTATCCCAGGAGAGTAAATGGAGCAAATTTTCTCCTTGATTATTTTCCACTTTTGGATCCGCCCCGTTTTCCAGGAAGACTTTCACTATTTGACTTGGATTGTAGTTCTCGACTGCCTTCAGAAGAGGAGTATTTCCGTTATCATCTTTGCTATTCATGGGGACCCTTGTTCACAATTTCTTCACAACAATATTGCGCCGCAAGATGAAGCACACTTTCATTACTGGAATTTAAGACACTCACATCCCCACCCTTTTCAACAAGGAGGGTTATCATCTCTGAAATCTTTGATGAATTTTTGTCACAATAATTACTAATCAATCATCTCTGCAATTTACGTCGACGGTCGACCTCTTCTCCTATTAAAAATTATACACCAGCAAGGCACCCCTCTTCACAAGCTAAAAACAAGGGTGTCCTACCCCTCAAGTCTTTCTTATCTGCATCCCCAAAGTTTCAATAAATACAGTTGCTATAGCTCCTTCCAATCTTCCGATTTCCAGGTATTTCGGAAGAAATTAGGGATTCTGAAAGTAATTTATTATAACAGGTAACTGCAGTTATTTACAAGTTGAACAACACACTAAATCATCATTTAATAATATTCTTATCTTCAGTATTTACAACGAGCAGCATATATTCTCATGAGATATGATACGATAAGATAAACATTGATGGACATTTTATCAATCACCTACATTTTGCTGTCCTTTTTACGTGACAATTTTTTCGAGTGAACCAAGCCACCACGTTCTACGACGCCATTTTCCCATTCACCAGCATATGGTTTACAACAAAAAGTAAAAGATGGCTCAAAATTCATTTGAAGGCGCTCGTCAATTCGAGTGCCCAGTTTGCTTTGAGCTTCCTGAAAAGGAAGTGTACCAGTGCAAGGATGGACACACCCTGTGTAGTAAGTGCTACGCAAAGAGAGCGGGGATCCGATGTCGAGTCTTAGAGACACTTTTAGATGCTAAAATGTTCCCGTGTACTTGTAAGGATCAGGGTTGTCATATCCAACAGAGAAGGGGTGAGCTACCAGCCCATGCAAAGAAGTGTTCATTCATGTAAAAGAAATATGCTAATGTGAAAATTCTACGTGAATTGAGAAATTATAGTTTATGTAATAACTTGTTTTTTAGTTGTCGGCTACAACCTTACTGCAAGCATCTTTGCTGGAAGTGTGAATATAAAACTAATCTATTGGACATATCGGATGCCAAAAAGCATTTCCAAACGGAGCACAACGCAACAGTAGTCGCTAATTCCAAGTCTCAATACCAGTTAGAAGGGTTTGGGCAAGTCACCGCTTTATCCAACATGCTTTGGTCTCCAGTAATCCTCCAGTTTGGTGAAGGATCATCATCCAGACAGTTTATTTTCGAAGCATTCACAGAGACAAATGATGAATTTTTAAAACTGGCATGCATTTTCTTGAACGATCCTCTTAAGAAATTGACAGAAATTTTTTTGATTACTTTTGAAATAGCAGATGCGTCTGATAAGGTTATACCTTCAAGCTCCCAAGCAATGCATGCGGTAAATTGCTTATTTGTTTATTTGTTTAGTTGTTTTTGTTTGGTATAGATTCCAAAAATTAAAAAGGACATTCGACCAGAAGCATTTTCATGTGCTGCTCGAATTGGAATTCTAGCTGCTAGGCCAATGATTAAAATTCCTTTAAAACTGTTGACACATTATATTTGTTTGAACGGAGCGCTTGGCATAGCAATTATCGTTAAAGGAAACTCTGATCCAGTTGAAGCAATAAAAGGTTTACGTCTTTGTGCTAAAACAGAAACTGCAAGTGCTTTTCCACAGCAAAAGCAATTGAGATATTGTAAGTTTTTAAATATTTATTTACGTTCTCACTAAACCTTCTTTACCAATTTCAGAATATTTTCATGAAAATTTGCACTAAACTTTATGTTTCTAGGGCCTGTAACATACAACTGTGACGAATGTAAAACAAGTGATCTTAAGGACGTGAGATACTGGTGCTTACAGTGTGAAGACTATGACCTTTGTCAAAAATGTTTTGAAAGGAAAATACACTCTCATCATTTGTTTGCTTTATGCCAAAGCGGCGACCAAAAAATTACTTGTCTATGATTGGGAAACGTAAAACTCTTGGATGAAAGACGATACTAGCTTTTGAAGAAAAAAGTGAGATATATGACTAATCTCAAATTGCTTGCTAATGCTTCATTAATTTGTAGTAATTTGACTTTTTAAACTTTTAGATTCAGGTGATACCTCCCCGAAAATGTTTTTTTCTGCAACTTGCTTTGCATGTGGTTCTAACCCGATACCACAAATGTACTTTGTGTGCTTGATTTGCCCAAATATTGATGCTTGCAAGAAATGTGTGGATGCAGGTTTTCATCGTCAGCACATATTTGGGATTGTGCAGAATCAAAGAGTCGAGGAGTTTGTGGAAGTCCAGAGAAACAAAAGGTACTAGCTTGGCTTATAAATCCGGTAGACTTTTAGTTTTAACAATATTTTTCGATTATGCAGATCATCTATTATCCCATGCTGGTCTGAGACTCTGAACTTGGAGTAAATTATTAATTGAAAAACCATCGTATGTGTAAAGTATTTCCAGAGAAAAATAAAATGATGCTCAAAAAATAGATTGTTATATAAACGACTAAAAAGATACATACACTGGATTACAGTCAAGCAAAATGTATATGAAAATAAATCATCTCGATATAAATGTTTTTGGCAGAGGTCCTCATCACCCCAATTTATTGTCATTGTTCCATATTGTGAAAAATCAATGCGTCAAAACAATTACACAAGATCACGTTCACCAAAGCAGAAGAAACAAGAAGCTTAGTAAAAGACACGGAACTGTCTCATGACATTCCTATCACCATTACCACACACACGCAAGAAAGCTTTAGTTTAGCCACAACACAAGCTCTCCGAAAAAGAGCAGCTGAATGCTGTCACACAGAATTATCATATTTATCCAGAAAAGAATCTCATGAAAAATTGATTTGAGTCTCATTGATTTGAGTCTCGTGTCATGTAAGTTAGCCAGTTTCAGCCTTGAGATTTTATATACATGGGCATGAGACAAATATGTATTACTCTTTTCACACAAAAATTATTCTTCTAGGTTTTTTTCTGAGACCACTTTTGTCTAGTGGATGGAATTTCACAATGATCTGATCATGTTTTTCGAAGCCCTCATTTCAACCTTGATCTTTAAGCGTGGCGAATGCTCTTGCAATAAAATGGGGCTTTGCAATAATTTGAAACAATTTACCACTTCCTCTGGTTTGAGTTCTCTCGGAAAAATTACCCTTCCGAAATATTTTTCCACTTCTTTTCGAGTCTACACTACTCCAAAACTTGTTCAAGTGAAGAGCCCAATTATAGCGAAATTGCAGTTTTCCCTTCACATCCTCATTTGGCTTTCTTTTCTCGCCAGTATTAGTTTCGATTTTTGTCGTTTATTCAAGTCCCCTATTCCCATGAAAAGTGCAGTTCTAACGGAAGTGGAAGGTGTGACTTCAACGGAACACTTGTTGGATGAAGATATCAATATGGAGAATCCTTTCTTATACAAGAAAATATGGGACAGTGCTGATCTAGTTTATTTCGGTGAAGGAGGGGAAGGTGGGACGGGAAGTTTTTCAATTGTGACCAATATGGTTATCGTAGCTAATCAGAGTTTGGGAACTTGTCCAAGTCAACCGGCTTCAGATTACTCAAACTCAACAGCATTTCTTTTTTGTGAAGGAAATTGGGATTGCGAAGGAAAAATCTGGAGACCAGAAAGTCGTGGGATTTTCACAGGGAATTGTGTCAACTCGACAAAATGTGAAGATCGCAAATGGGAAGGAGAAAAATGGAAGGAATGTGTGAATATTTCCACCTGTGAAATCAAAGGATGGTGTCCGCCCGAACCTCCTTCTAATATTTATCCAATGTAAGGTTTAGCTTTACGGTTTTAAAAAAGAAAAGAAAGTATTTTTATTTTTCATTAGGTATGGCAGTAAACCGATTCTCGAGGAAGTATTCAACTTCACTTTTTTCCTCAAAA
>JAHZNA010001737.1:0-24449 GCA_027743935.1 Sinodicranocentrus sp. ZH6
ATGTATATATCCTAATTCATTTTAGCTACCTTACGGCCAGCTTATCTTAGGATATGTACATTCATTCATTCCAGAACTTTCATCTACGTATTTATGATTGCCTTACAGCGTGTTTATTAGTATTGGTTTAGGTGTTCGGCTTCCGTTGCAGTGGTCTTGCTGGCACAGACAGAATTTTTGAATATGGGGAAAAACAAATACTGACTTAAATGTAATAAAATATTCCAGGTTCAAAAATTCCTGGTGATAAATATTCAAACGATGAACGATTTAACAATTTGTACGCACGTGTGCTATTTAGTAAAATATTTATTGTTTGCCGTAAAAGCTTTCATCTAAATATTTGAATGTACAATAGTAATAGAGATGGAATATCTCTTCTGAA
Source organism: Sinodicranocentrus sp. ZH6 (assembly GCA_027743935.1). Taxonomy (NCBI): domain Eukaryota; kingdom Metazoa; phylum Arthropoda; class Collembola; order Entomobryomorpha; family Entomobryidae; genus Sinodicranocentrus; species Sinodicranocentrus sp. ZH6. The sequence goes on from JAHZNA010001737.1 coordinate 386, forward strand.
AGTCCACAATATGATTGAGTTTTAAAATATTGGGTTTAAAAAGTGTTTACTTTGTATTTTTGTTTTCCCTTGTTCGAAAACACGACTCCTTTGGAGAAAAGTCCTTGTTAGCTTCGTTCGAGATCTTAACTCTTAGCCACAGCCACTACTGAAAGAATAAAAACGATTCTTTCAAAAAAATCGAATTTTACTCTTTATTTTTTTAGATATCTTAATCTTAATCTTGTTTCGTTTAAATCAGGATGCGGAGTATCGCAACACCGCAAGTGAACACCACAAAATAAAAAGTATTCGTGATTTTACTGAAGTGATCGCAATCGCAATGCTTAATCCAGTAATTAACTTACTTTACCTACTTACAGATCTTAGATATTGTCCTTTTTTTAACAAATCAAAATCCACCAAGGGTTAAAAAAATATTTCCAACCCCATTGGCATATCTTTGAATTCACAAATGCGAATTGTTCACTCTTGTTTTGCTCTTGAAAATGACCAGGGGTACTGGTGGAAAGCTTGAGCTTTGAAATAAATGTTCCTCTAAAGCTGCCAGAATTTTTCACTTATTAAAAATATTAATCCCTGTTCCTATTCATTATCCCAAAGATTTTATTTGGAGCAGCGCAAAATGCTAATTGGGTGATGGAGACGAATGATTATGAATGAGCATTCTAAAAACGTCGCAAGTTTCGAAATTACTTCCGTGTAGTATACTTACACATGATCTTCAGCTTCACCAATAACTACGCCTGTTCTGAAATGTGCGTTTTCTGGCTTCGGCTGGATCCCTTCGCCCATTACACAGGAGCATTTCGCCCAAATTGCAGCAGACCAAACATCGAATGACAACGGGCTGAAATTCAAAGGTTTAAAAGATTAAAATGTAGATTGAACGCAAATAAAAAGCCAGGCTATTATAACAAAATAAAAATAACAAAGCAACTACTTTACATTGCTTACTCATTTTAAATCATAAATGATCATAAGTGATGATAATCCTACTTTTTAATGTAGCATTTTAACCTGCTGCGATTGCATTTTTTTTCCAGAAAACATTTAATGTAAATAGTTGCTACAACCTGCAATCATAGCATAAATCACTAGGTATTATTTCGATACCTACCTACAAATGTATAAATCTTATGTATTTTATGACGTTGTGCCTATAATTTATAAATTAATCTGCTTTTCTTGAATTTATCTGGCTCTGGCCTGCCACTAGTTCAAATTCTGTCGTGTTGATGTGTAAATCCTGGAGATATTTTACATTGTGTCTCTATAATATGATTCTACAATATTAAATATTTTGAATTCGTTTTCCGAAAAAAACTTAAAGTAATCATATTTTATTTTTTAAATTACCATAATAATGCTAATCACTAATCCCAATTTGTGACATGACATCTAATTTCTTAGAGAGTTAAGTCCATGCCTTACTCGCTCTCTCGCCTCGCTCACTTCATATAGTTGTTTTATTCTATTTTTAACAAAAGGAAAACTGAACAATTTATCTTATTCTATCATAATAAAATGATACACAACTCATTTCTGATTCTATTTTTAAGTACTAGTTAGTTCGGAAATGAATTTCATATCAAACTATTCCACAATAATAACCACGTTAAGATAAATAATTTATACGATTACTTTGTCTTAACATTACATGAGAAAGCTGTTCTTGTTTTTGTAATTCTTCACAACTGTTAGAATTTGAAATTATTCTGCAGCATGTCTATATTCTTCCACATTACTTCTGACTGTGACTAAGCTTCTCTCACGTCTCACTGCATGTGAATATGGAGGTGTCTCCGCATCACAGGTGAAAGTTGCTAGTAATGGCTTGTGGGACGGGAATCGGGTGCTGCTGTTCGAGTGTCCACCAGTACCTGAAGTCCCATACGCCTAACATTGACCATTTGTTCAGCCATTTAGCCAGTTCAGTAACTTGTACTCTTATTGTAATTGACTGCGCACAGTCGACTATTAGGAAGACCGGGTCATGGCATGGCATGGGTGGATGCAGTGAGTTCCGGAGTTCACATCCTTAAGTGTCTGAAAGACGAAAAACAAAACTTGATTATTTCAGCATTTTGTGAGAGTCATTTTTATTTGCTTCATAAAATATGAGAATGGAGTAGATTTTAAGTATTTAAAAAATTCACACGGCTTACAAATAAAGTATTTTTGAAAACAGTCAAGTAACCACATTTTCTTACCGATCTTCTTAAATGTTAGCACAACCATCAATCTCTGGTTTAGGTTTTAAAGTCAAAGTCATTTGACTAATGGATGTTAAAAATCTCGACTCCGTGGCACTGCTGCTCTCTGCAGCTGTTATCAGTCTCCCCTCATAAATCATTTTCGGATGTGTTCAAGTTATCCCCAACGTTTACAAATAAGCAGTTTCAACGTAACTAGCAGTTCCAGTCACGCAAATAGATATAAAATAACAAAATATAAACCTTCAATTTAAATAACTGGTTTAAAATGTACTTATTAAGTTAATGTAGTTCAAAGTCAAGTACTCAATCCCACATTTGACAATATGCAACACATCGCACAACATTCCCACTCAAATATGAGAAAACATATGAGACTGTGCAAATGGGTTCAGTCCAACACATGTGTTCACACAAACTTCACAATCCCTCCACATACTTTTAGCAACAGTATGTACATGGTGACTTTTGTGACGTCATAATGTGCTTATCTCTTCTTCACTAAAAGGCATATAAAATCCTTATATATGTAAATCCTGATCTTCACTCATATTCCACATATTATACAGAGATCACAAAAAACTTGGTTCACAATTCACATCAGGTCAGATGGATGGATGTGTATGTGTTGCGTACACATCTATTTACACAATGTACAATATCCCCCCATTCTGCTAAAATCCTGCCCACGTTGTGATCCTCAATTGAATCCAACACAAAGTGATAGACACGTTCACAACCATAAACCCACTTATCTCCCCCTGAGTTACTTTGCCCTGCCCCTTCCTCGGTCACTAGCCAATCCTTTATCTTCATTTGAAGCAGCCACTTCCGACTGAATGAGAGGGTATGGGAGCGGTGAAAAACAAAGTTTACGCGGGTGTTCTCACAACCGAATGGATGATCATCTGTGTCAGCAAAATATAAACACTTCGCAAGATCCAGCAAGCATTTCTCAAATCTAGACTGCAGCTCAAAAACTCAAACCCCACGTCCATGCCTTCCACTTTTCAAGCGGAGTGAGCTCAGCAGAGTATAAAATTCTCCATTTTCATGAAACAAGATGTCTGGTTTCCGGTTTGATATTTATGTAAATATTTTAATGTTTTTGGTGAAAAATTACAGGTGTTATAATTAGTGTGTATTTACTTTGCATTCCTCAATGCGCCTATCCAGACAAATAATACTTTACATATAGCATATGTGAGTATATGAACTGGTTTTGTCACTAAATGGCGATGAAGGGCATGCATATAAAGTTTGTCTTTGTTCCCCTCAACTATCGAATGAATTACATAAGGAAGCATCCATACAAATCATGTATAGGTACTTACGCTGCGCTGCTGACTTTCATAGCTTTTTTTCTATCTCCCACAGATTGACGTGTGGCCTTGTGAAAAGCAAGTTCGTTCTGCTTTGCTCATTGCACATTATGCGGTGAGGATGTAATGATATTGATATGATTTAATATATGCAGTCAGGTAAAAGTATTTGCACACTTGTGCAATGTGTAAAGTTGATTGCAAAATCTACTACCGTAGTAGCACTGATTAAACGGCATTTGATATAGGCACTGCCCTAATTATGATGCACAGAATTAGCATGAGCAAGTCATTTCATGTTATGTTTTTCCTTGCGCAATTTACTTAAGTTGACTTGTGAGTGCGCCTGCTAAATTTTAATAATAATTGATACGCGTGCTAAAGCTAAAATTGATTCAGAGCACACAACACACCAACACTTGAGCTGAAAAGGAACTTATATGTGTGATAGTGATTAGAGTGATGGCAAGTGTATAAATATATTGCACTCACGTCGACAATTATATTCAATTATTATGTGCATTAAAAGATGTGCGGTATATTGTGTACTTCACATATAACGCTTTTTTGTAACGTTCTACAGAATTCGGTCTAGTTTTTACATAGATTATGTGCACTGCCTGAAAAAACCTTTGTAGATATTTTTACTACTGAGTGAGGTAGCTCGATGAAATGTGAATGGGAATAATAAAATTAAACAATAGTTTAGAAAGTCAAATTCTAACTTTGCAGCGACAGCACTTTCTCCTGCAAACGAGTCACTCAAAAACATATTGTAAAGTCGTTTAAAAACGCTTTCCACGTATTAATTTATTTTTCCATTTTTATATACAAATATTTCTACTTCTACATTTGCTTAAAAGTAAAACCGAGAGAGAAAAAACAAGCCAAGCTACATATTATAACCAACAATACATACGTATAATATGTTCTCACTGTAATTCAGTTACCTAGATGGATGTATTGTATAAATAGGTATGCTAATAAATACATATGAATAACGACCGATGATGATATTTTAAAACAATAACAATATTCGGAACTTATTCAAGCCTTATGTATAATAGCCATTTGTTTGTTATATTCTTTGAATATAGCTACATACTAAACTAATTAAATTAAGAGAAAACAGGCGAGGAAACATACATACATAATATTCATGAGTGGTTTTCCGAAAAGCCAGATTGTACTATACAATTAATATACTGTGTTTAACGACAACTGAGGTAACTAAAGACCGGATTATTTCGCTTTAAATAAATAATGTGGAGTACTGTGTTTAGCATTCCAATTTCACCATCAAACGATTTAGCGTTAAAAAGCAAATTTTATATTATGTAGACATGCGTTAATTAACAGAATATTTTCGAAGAACGAAAAACGATTCTACTAACCAGTGTATAGTAGGGGGTTGGCGCGTGGGGGGTTAATTATAGTATTTGCACTTTTCTCATTCAACAGCAATTAGTTACTCTCATATTTATCCTGTTTGTGCATATATATATATATATGTTGATATTAGAATATAATAATTTATCATACTTTATATTGAAGAGTTTTGGAATATTCTCATGTTGGTAAAAATACTATTTATATATGTAAAAATTTGGTTTTCTCAGAACTTGGGACAAAGATATAATATTTTATCCAATTCCTTTTATTTCTGCATGCGAATTTCTGTGTATTATACGTATTCATGATGAGACTTTTAGCTCGCACGCAGTAAAAGGGAAGGTCAACATGCTTCGTGTGTTATTGTTTGTAAGACTTGGATAATCAAGCACTTTTGAATTATTACACTCCCTCTATGAATTCTTCGCCCTATTGTCAGTAAAGACTTACTAATCCATAAATAAATTGACAATGCCTTCATCAGCACCCAAAGCAAACGGAAATTCTGCTTCATCCAAATCGAGCATGTTAAAACCGTCTTCGGGAGAGAGGACCTCTGCTAAAACACAAGCACAATGGTTAAACTTCGGGTCAGGTGTCGTAACATACAAAGATGAAAGCTAAAATTAATATCTTACCTGTTTCAAACTTTGGTGTAAAAGGAATTTGAAAACATTCCAGTCCCTCCTCTGAAGAGGTAGAGGAAGCGGATGGGGATTGTTTTTGAGATTGGCTACTTCCAGGTTCTTGTGTTTCATCAAATTCTGGGCACAGATAAACACCGACCTCACCTCCTTCTGATTTAATGTGCATTTGAAGGCCCTGCAACACAATATTGTAATTTTAAAGATTTTATTGATAAAACAAACTTAGCATTTTGTGCAGATAAATGGTTTCCATACTTCATCTGGTGGAGGTACAGTTAAAGCTGTCTCTGGAGGAGCTTTTATTAGGAGCAGAGTTTTGTCCTTGTACTGAGGTATGGTTCGGATATCATTATGAGTCAAGTACGCCCAACGTTTCTCCTCTGTCATTGAACGCATTCCAGCCTCCAAAGACTTAATAAAAGAGTCAACCTACGAAGGAAAAGTTTGCCGTTATGTACACATGGAACATTATGGGGCAAAAGGTTTTATGGAAATGTGAAAGGGGGAATACCTGATCTTCCTTATTTTGGAGAAGTGAGATATCCTTTTCGAGTTTTCTACGCTTGTTTTCACTTTCGGTACAGGCCCCAGACAGTTTGTCACTGTAAAGTGAAGTTGGAAGTTGGAAACTTTAATTATGGTTTTTCTACTAGCAAGCTTAAAAAACTATCCCCATGATTGCAGGACCTGATCAAAAGGTTTCACTATGTTCGATGAAATGTAAGAAAATGTATCCGGTACACTTACCTCCACTGTATATTATTTTTTGACTTTTTAGTAAGTATTCCGATTCCTTCAAGTACGTTTGTGATATCGTAAATTCTGCGCTTTTGCACTTGAAGTGATCTTGCCGCTGAGTTTAGGTCCAGTGATCCACCATCTGGGATGAGCGTAACAAATCTTCGGGTCAAGGCTGATAATGAAGAGTCGAGACGAGTTTTCTTCGGTTCTAAGTCTAGCTTCCGCTTTGCATCAGGTTTCTTTGGTGTCTTTCTGATAATTGAAGGGTGGGCTACAAAGGCAGACAAAATACTGGTCAATAGAAAACTCACAGTTTTCAGTGACCATGCTAGGACATTTGGTCCGATTTCTTACCTTGTGGGGTGGTGTGAGGGCTCTGTTCACCAGTTCCCAACAATAATAAAGCCTCAGTAGCCTCAGTGGTCTCTGGGGTTACATATATATCCCGAAGGTGCTTGAATCCCCCTGAAGAACTACTAGATGAAGCCCGACTTCCAGAGGCGGTGATAAATGTATGTCCTCCATAACCACTACTACTCCCTGCTCCATTAATCTTGATATTTCTTACAGGTGTCCCAGTAATTATTCTCTGCTGTTCAGTTGTAAGGAAACCATCAGGTGTGATAAACTGAATTGTTGTGGTTGTGCCATTCTGGTTATGCGTTTGGAATTCTATCGTTCCTGATGTGGACGTGGAAGGACTTGAGGCAATAATTGTACTTCCATGTATATTACTTTCGAACGTCGTCATTGGTGTGATATCCAGATGGTTGGTCGAAGGAACTATAGACTGCTTCGTTCTCGGCATGATTGGTTTTGTAGCTAAAATAATACGTAAATAGTGCCCCTAAAAACAGGATATATTCAATATGAGACATGAGATACAGCACAACGATGTTCAACTAATCTGACACACACATCATTTCGAACCTAATACTTACCTATAACCTTTCACCTTGACGTCACTTCATGTGTAGAACCTATTCTCTGACCTTCGACCTAGTTCCAGTACACTATATATCTAAAGTAGAAAGTTCACAAACCACCATACGTTGTACGTTTATATCTCGTTAAACTTTCTCCTGGGTAAAAGCACCCTTGAAAGCTTCAAAAATCGTCACGAAACAGCTTATAGTACAATCACTGCAAAAGGCAAGTATTATGGAAGAGAATAAAGCCGAGTTTCTTTTTAATATTCAAAAAAATACACGGCCAGTTCAATCAACAAGATAAGTATTCAGAGCAGCTCAGCTCCTTTTTTCTTTCGGTGTAACAAACACAAAGGATATCCGTATCCTCTACCCTTAAAACACTGTATCTCATTTACAAGGTATCTCACAATTTAAATGAAATGCAACCACCTCTCGACGAATATTTGACAGAATAGGCTTATTACACGACTAAAGCAACACGGGACAGGATATTCCATTCAAGTTCACGAAATATACAGTCACGAAAGCCAAAAGGGCCAAATGTAAAAATGTGTAAAGTAAGTACCTTTTGCTTCCCTTCTTATTTTAATACATCCCCACCATAGGAATTTCAAACAAAAGGAGCTCAGAGGCACAACAATCAACACAATTCAAGTACGGTAGATGGTGGAACACCAAGCTGTATACGTAAGGGCTCCGGACTCCACTGGACATTTACACAACAATGTCGATCCTGATGATGTGGATCCCTTTGAATAAAAACTGTTTCTTTCGGCTCGTGTACGTGAGTAGGCTGCTATATATTTTTTCTTCTTGACGACTTTTTCCACAAAAACGGAGCACGATGCTGATGATGACTATACGGTCCTTAGGAACACTCAACTTTTCTCGACGGAAATAGATGGGATTAATGAAAAGTTTAGTAATCAGCCAGTAGCTCTGTACACCCGATCAAAGTTCATTGGGTGAGGAATGGGTTAAATTCCCATTAAATTTGTGTACTTTAACAACAAAATAGCCGATCCAAAAAACACTCGATAACATTCAGACAGACGACTTGAAAGGTAGAGCCTCTTTCTTGTCTGAAAACTTGTCCATATGCAAAAGGGGGAACTTTTTTGTTAGATATTATGTGGCTCTCTTCTCAAAACTCACCACACACACACACTAGGCTTTTACATTACAGATGCATTTTTGCTTTGCTATGTATACACAATACATTTTCTTTTTCTACATTTGGGATTGGGAATGGGAAATTTTTTGGGATAGGAATATTACTTGACTGAAAACAAGAAGCATTTCATTGGGTTGCTTCTTGCTTCTGGGTGCTCCTTCGCAATTGGCTTCTCACAGTTGCGTCGTCCTTTTCTCTTGTGGCTCGTCGTTCATAATTCTTTTCATTGTTTCATTATGATGCTTTCATCAAATTTATAATTCTTCATTTTGCTAAAAAAAATATTTTAGTACCCGGGCTGGAATTTAAGGAATGCTCAAGCAATTGCGGATAGGTCACTGACTTGAGATTTAGCAGATGGATTTGTTCTGGTGGGGTATGCACATGGAAATAGAATTCATGGAAAAAAATGTCTGCGGCATGGGTGATTTTTTCATGAATGACTGAGAACTTGTTAGATTTCCTTGTGTTTTTGTTATTTCAGCACACATGGATATATTTTGTCATGAGGTGGAATTGATTTTAGAGTGTTTTTATTGAAAGCGAATTATTTGAGCGGTATTTTTAAGGGTATGTAATGTATGGACAAGTTTTTCCTTTGTTGCATTTTGCGTTCACTGGGTTTGCCAGCTACGAATGTGTTTGTTATGATGACGTGGATATTGAGTGCGATGTTTTAAACCTTATAAAATACTATGTATGCTATTTGCATGTGACGGAAATGCAGAATATTCGTAATTAAAATGCATATTGTATAGCGTAATGTGCATAGTAATGAGAGCATTTTAGTTATTTAGTACTGAGGTTCGTGGTGATGTAAATCTGTTGAGAAATTGAAATTTTGTTTTCAGTCTTAAATATTCATAATAGCAGGAATTATTACGACAGGTGGGTTTTCTATGAATCATGCGGTACTTCTTAATTAGATAATTTTAAGGAATCACGATGTTATCCTATGCCCGATACTGCTTATCATAAGAATTAGTCCATATATAGGAGTTTAAACTCGAACTTTTAAAGGAATTTAGAATGAAAGGTGTCAAACTGAAGAACTAACAAGAAGCATGTTTCAGATCATATAGCATAGTAACATTTTACTAACGCTTTGATGAAAAGTTTAGCGATTGGAAAGATTTTAGGTAAATGCGTAACGTTCTAGGCTACGCCTTTACTGGAATTAATGTACTTCCATGAAATGGCGATCCTTTTATATAGATATCGTGCCAGGTGGTTTAGGTGCAACTCGAAGACAATGATTTTGGTGTAGATTTTGTTAAGAATCAGGCACTAGATGCGCAAGTTATAAATATATGAATATGAGTTAAGATAAATTTAGAATAACGCTTGTTTTTATTAAATTTTTATTATAAAAAATATCCCTTTCTTTCATGCAAAATTGTATAGATAGGAGCTGTAATGGCGTTTAGAATGTAGGCGTAGAGTTTTGTATGCACATTTATGTGAATTATTTGAAACAAAATGCATGACATTGAGTCTCAAATCATTTTTAATTAAAGTTCTTTGAAAATCGTAAATGGAATATTCCAGACACTCTTGCAGCCCTGAAATCTTTAGTTAGTAGAGAATAAAATGCGTTGAAGTTTTATTCATCACAATATTCACAATATATCACAGGCTTGGTTTCATATCGGAAGGAACGTTACCTTACAGGAAATTTTTGAAAATGCGAATTCAGGAAAAAATTCGCGATTCCCAAAAGTCTTTGAAGGTAATTTTCCTGACATGGGGTAACAGCAACGGGAAAACATTTCGCTGATTGAATAATGCTTGGCCTTTCAGCCCCATTTCTCCAATAAGCAATTCCTGTAAAGCAATAAAATCTTTCAAAAACCCAAGTTCTCCTTTGAACTTCCAGAGCTCCAGCTTTTTCAGTTTGTACAACTCTTGACCGCTGGGAAACTCATGAGCGCATTGATATTCTAAAAAAATAAGCTGCAAATCAGTCAACGTATGCTTCAAGCTTGTGAAGAGTTCATGCAAGGCTTCCAGAGTGACATCCTTGTATCTTATTCGAATACGCAAAGTCGTTAAAGGAAATTGCTTGATTTGTAAGGACACGATTCTCGCAACATCTGGATCAATCAGATGTTTTAAAATTTTGAGCTTGGAAAGTTTTATATTTGCGTTGGACGCGATAAAATCGGTCGCCCAAGAGCGAGCATACCACGAGGATACATCCATGTTGAACTGTTCCAGGTTTGAACAGCTCTGTAGCAACTCGGCCAAAAATTGTTCCACGTAAGCTCTCGGATAATCCCGATTATCTAAAATATTCATTTCTAGTTCTATACATTTCATGTTTTTTAAAATAGGAATATCAGATGGATTCTCGTGAAGAATCAGGTCCAAGGTTGGAATCTTCATTTTCTTCCCCTGTCCAATTTGTGTTCCTGGTATGATACCACAGACTATTCGTAAATGCTCTAGATTTGCAGCGTTTTCGAATAATATTTCTCTGAGATCCTCAAGATCCCATTTACATCTGTACATAGTTAAGGATTTAAGGGATCTGCCATAAGTTCTGAAAAATTCTTTAGTTGTGGGGTCACCCAAATTGATGTTATTAGGTGCATTGAATCTTGTAAATGCAAGTGGAAGCGGAAGATTTGACGGGTCTCCTAGTTTCACACGGAAACGCTGAAAGTCCTCATTTCCAACTCTGTTTTCAAAGAAAAAATTATGCCCGAATGACCAATCAGTGTCTTCTTCATTTACGATTTTGTTCCACAGCGAGCAAACAAGACGGGATGAGGATAGCACTTGCTCCGGAAGGAACTGGACCACACGAGATAAAATCTACATGCACAATATATAAAAAACAAGTATGAGCATTCTACAATTCGATGGAAAGAAACATGCGGGTAATGTGAGCACACCTTGGGGTTATAAAGAGGACTTGCAGTTTTGCTAATCAATCTGTTCCAGACTTTGCACACCAGCCGACATCTGTGCTTATCTTGCGAGTGGAGATGCTCCACAAGAACTGTTACCACCTAAAATCACAATTTAAAACTTTGTGTCCAAGTGTGCACAAATTTAGTCGCTATGAACCTATTTCCAATTAAAAATAATATGTTTAAAATCTTACGCTTGGTAACAGGAGTGGATGAATTCGACCATCTTCCATCTTCAGACGTTTTCCCTAAAAAATACTTGATTCCGCAAGCGTAGCTTTTAGGACTATGAATTAATACCGCAAGCTGTGCTATACCCCTCGCCCAGATATGTCAATCTGGGTAGATATTTTCTAAAGTGTAATTTGCGTGCTTTGATTTATATTTGTTGTTGTATACGTGTAATGTTTATAGACAAGAATGTTTATAACACAAGACAGCCGAAACAGTCATATCCTCGGAGGCATTCATTAGGACGGGATACATGTGCGTGTCAGAAAAACTTTCTGTAGGTATTTGTGCATATCGTGATCGTGTGATCCCAAAGTGGTTTTGCGGCTAACACTACTGCGATCATATGGCTTGAGGATCCACTCTTTTCCCTCGTCGTCACTTATGACATCATGAAAACAAACCACCAGCCACCACCAACACAGTATAAAATGTACATGCGTACCAAGATATTCAGACTCTGTATTCCTCTATGCATATCTACACAATACCTACAAACCATAACCACCTCAATGCTGAGATTCCTCTTGTGCTCTGCTCACATCTGTACATGTGCACGTTCAGCTTGGTAAAGTTCCTTTTTATGCATTAAGAGAACCCTATACACAGTATGTTTCTGTGTGTAAGTAACTTGATTTAAGATATATCTAAATCGTGTGCATAAAAAGTATTAGGATTTCAGAATGTCCTCGCGTATCAATGGAGCATGGTTAACAGCACATTCATACATTCTGAACTTATGTACATGCAACATTCTCTTTTTCATACTTTCTTTGTTCATCCTTCTCTACACCCCATCGCGTACAAAACTTATGCATACGGGTGGTATGCACGCTGAAACACCGATCCAGTCCACATTGCTATGCAGCTAATTCAGCTTTTCATCTCGATATCATTCTAAAAATTCGTTATTCCATTTATTCCACTATAGCAAAATTTATAGCGTGTAAAAATGTGAGTTGTTGGTGCAATGCCAATTCAGGTTCCAGACAAAACTATGGGTTGCTCAAAGGAAGGGATACCAAAAACCGAAGCCTTGTAGGTAGTTGTGTGAGTCACAGTAAAAACTAAATAGGTAGGTAGGTAGGTTTATTCTTGATTCGTTATAGACCAACAAATATGGTCAGCTAGTAGTCTAGATCCTTTGCACACATTCGGCATAGCGTCACTTTATATCCCTGCAATTCATAATTCTCCTTATCCAGCAGAACGACCGGAATCATGGAGCAGCAACAGGAGAGGAGCAGCAGCAGATGACACCAAAAACTTGTTCAGGAGCTTGAACTTGAATACTAAAACAGGGCGACGCACTTTAATAATGCATTTTATTTTAAAGTATAAAGTACCATTTGGGATAGATATAGAGAGAAAAACCAGTCAGGTCAGATGGGGTCAGGGATAGACAAGGCTAGGCTATTAGGCCACAGATGGTGAGCATATGCGTATTCCTGCCCGAGAAATGAAAATGAAACTTATAAAAATTGAGAAAACGAGTCGTTAAGCAGCATTGAGCGAAAAAATGCAACAGATTATGATAAAGTCGTTTTACATGATTACATGATATGACAGGATATACAGCTCGTGTTTCATGATGATTATGATCATGCTCACAATCAACAGACAACTGTTGTTGCGTGAATAAAATGGTACTGTATAGAGTATAGGGGTGGAGCTGATTTACGGATCTGTCGTTATTGTTTTAAAGTTGCGTAGATAATGCCTGAGCGTCCTCTTGGGTAAGTTCATATTACCCATATACCGCACCTAAACCTATTTAAAACCATCACGTAATAATAATCGAGCTGATAACTTTAATATTAGAAATATATCACATTCTCATAATACAATGTAAATGGTTTTGAACTAGTTTTTTTTGCAACGAATCGGTTTCTCATTTTTAACTTGACCGCTTTTTTCACAGCAAATATCGTTTAGTTAGTTTTCATATTTCGCATGATAGCTTCAAAATTTAAATAATATAATAGAGGAATGTTTAAACGGGAAAATGCATTCAATACAAGTACAAAAAATGGTACCAGTACTTTATATCCCTTCTCACTCACAAACATATGCGGAGCACAAACAGGAACGGGTTTAACTCCTCTTTTGGAAGATGGTTGCTGTCGTCGGTTATGTCAATTTGCGTGTTGCCAGCAGCATCAGCTACAATATTTCCCAAATCCCCAATATGCCTCTCGGTGTCGGTTGGAGCTCCGTGAGTTTTCTAAAAGGATTTGTATAGATTTAACTTATTATCCTCTATTATTTAGTAAGTATGCTGTTAGAAAGATAGGCAGAACTGCTAAATAATTTATTGTTTAAAGAATGCGCTTATAAATATTATGTAAATTTTACGACGGCATGCAGCAAACATACCTATGCATTCACTTTTCTCGATAATATTAACTAATTATGCTAACATGACAAGCGGCTCGTGCACATCTTGCAAAGTTAACAAAGGGGGATTGAGGCATCGAGGTCGTGGTTGACAGAGGATTAATGACTTTACGCTGCCTCAAACCATATTCCCTGTGTACCTATATATAGGCATCATATTGTGTATTGTTAAGATTTTCTGCAAAAGAGATTTCCACTTTTGCAATTTACGTAGCTGTCAAGCATGTAAGTTATTGGGATTGCAGGTCTGCACCTAAACAAGTTGCTGAAAAGAAGACACGTGAAATCATTTTGAACAACGTGATCTATTTGGCAGGTGGCATTAAAATTAACAACTATCAAGATGAAATGAATGAATGAATAATATGCTAAATGATTTAATGATCTATTTTATTCACCTCAATATTACCCAGAGTATGTCGTGCATGTAGCATTTGTAGCTTTTAAAATGAGCATATATCACTACAAGAATCTAAATTACACAACATACGAAAGTCATCCGTTTTCCTGATGTCCCTAAGATATTGCATAATCAACAAAGATAGGGCGTATATGAGGAAACTAATTAAACATATATAGGTATATAAAAGTTTTGTCTATGGTCTATATTAAACCATCGTGTATGTAAAAGGAACTCGTACCATTTAAAATCAATGCATTTCGATCATGCAAGTGAATTGTCAAGACGTGACATGTAATTTGTTATATTGTTGCATTTATAGGCATATAGTATATCATTAAACTGCTGGAGTTGTTGTTCCCGAGAATTTTGACATTCAAAACGTGCGGCTCTCATTCCATATTACCTACATACCTACAAACATTGTTAGGCGCGTGCACTTACGTCATTGGTTCTCGGGAAATTTTGATTACAAAAAATTGAAACAGCGAGGTTTTAGAGTTTTTGTTGCATACCTGCAAGTCCATTTTTAAGACGTTGAATTGAATGCATGAAGCCCTATATGAATAAAAGCCTTGATCAACACTTTTGAGATTTTTTTTTGCATGGATGACTGAATCGTGGTACGCAAAGTTCTCCAGAGAAATATGATGCGCTTAGGATTTCCAAGGTTTGCCGTACTACACATCCTTTTTATAATTATAGCAAGTACTGCTATGATATACCTAAACATCATATGTGGCAGATTAAACAATGGAGCATACATTTTGGAAAACAAATGCTCAAGGGCAAACTCAAACGGATGCAGTCATCATGGGATATAGTCGTGATCCTAGGTTTAGATGATTTGACAATTGGCAATGGAACAACCACCGGCGATTTTAGACATTCGTGCCTATTAAAGCGGATTTTTAGTCATTTACATGCTAATTATAATGACACACAACTATTACGGTATGACACGCTATTAAAACTTGAAATGCATTTGACAATCTAAAATTTTCATGGAGGACGCGTCTTTCAATTGTGAATATTTACCTGGGCCATTATCACATCAATTTTGTCACCAAGAGTTATCGCAAATGTTGAATGTTTGATTAAGAAACTACTCTTACCCCATGTGGGTTGAAATGACCTCCAGTAGAACCACAAGGGCTGTCTCCACGAATGTCTCCGCTTTCATGAACATGGAATCCATGATTACCTTCTGGGGTGAGCTTGCTGATCATCCCCGTAATCCGAACAGGAGCAGTTGCACTTTCTTGAGCTAGCTCCAAAATGCCGGTAACCCCACTCTTTTGATTGCCAACGTTAAGCACCACTACGGCTTTAAAGGGACCGGTGCTAGATTGCTAAGGAAAGTAACAATATTCATTTAAAAGATTTAAAAGATTCGAAATCGTCGTTCCCAGTAAACAAAAAATTCTCATAAAAGTTACCTCTTCCGCTGAAGGTGCAGTCGTTCCTACACTAACACTGACAACTGTCACCACGATTCCGAGGATGACAGCAGATACGACGCCAACCATGACCATTGTCTTCATTTTCATTCCCAATAAACGTTTCTTGCAACGGAAAATAACTGAAGAGAACTCCACCATGAGCTATTTAGAAATGACGACTATCAACTGCAGTAATGAGCTTTTTCTGCACAACCAAACAATTTTTGTTGCTCACGTTGACACACAAGACGGAGAAGAATATTAGCGATTATCTAGCTGAAACGGAAAGTATATTGAAGGTGTATTGGAATTTTTAGACACGAACGTACTCGAAAAGTTATCTTTATCTCTCGTTATATGCACACACACGAGGAGAACTTTATTGCCATACAAACTTCTACACAGTTGCTCATATTCATTTCATCTCCTCTGTACTACACTACTAGCCTCGGTTAATAGCCATAGTGCGATGTGTCTTTTAACAAGGCTCTAAGGTTGTAATGAACTCTCCTTGAATAATGGATAAATATTCTCCTTCCTTTTTATACACGTTTATGCGCATTCATCCTGTGTTTGCGTTGTTTAGTTTTGCTGTTTATAAGCTACGTCTTGCACAGAGTGGATCATTGAATGAACTCAACTCAACATACATTGTGATGTAATGATGCATTTGTAAGTATGCCAAGCATGTTTTCTAACGTGAATACTAAAAAGGTATCCTGTTTTGATTTGTGAACTGCAGCGCTTTTTATTCTATCTTTAGCGTGCATAAAAGCTATTCGACTAGGTATTTGCTTTGTTTCTCATTGTTTTACAAAGTTTACTTTGTTGAGTTCGGTTTGCCTCTAAAAAATGAGGGATTAATAGATGGAAAGATGAAAAAAGGATTGTTGAATTAGATTGGAGTTGAGAGTATGGGTAGAGGTTTGAATGCTCATTGTAGACTTGAGGTTGCAAGAAAGTGACGGAAGGCTGCAGTGTAAAATGAATTTTTCAAGATGTTTTCTGAGAATTGTACTTGAGGGAGTTGAAGTTGATGGCAGCGACCGCGATGAGAGCAAAGAAAATATTAAAATCTCACAATCTCAAGTTGGAGGACGTTTATTGATATATGAATGCAATTAGGAGAGCATCAGTAAATGCTATGCATGATTTTAAAGCATTTCACAAAAATATGAATTTCATTCTGTGAGCAGTGGAATAAGGGACGTGTTAATGAGGTTTTACAGTTCAGATGTAGCCGCACTGCGTCATAGTGGATTATGGGCTGCGCTGGAGATTCGTCATTTAGATATATTATGTACCAATGTCATTAACTACTTTTATAATAGCCCTGGTTAATGAACGCATACTTTAAAATGATATTAGATTTTTGCTCGAGCTAGCAAGAATGAACTCTCGCAGGGTAAACACAGGATGTTTCGTTTAGATATCTTTTTTATCTAAATCCATAATTGCTTTTTTTCGATTAGTCATTGAATAACGATTCTCGTGAAAAGAATTCGACAGCTAAAGCTAATCAACGCTGTTGAATTTGTCATCAAAGTTCAAACTTTATTTGCTTACAACCAAAATACATATCGCTTAAAAAGACAATATCCTACAATAGGATACATATAGGACAAGTACAATACCAACATAAAGACCTTAAGACATACAAAGTGAACTTCTGAAGCTAAAACTGTAACATACTCCATGTCTCTAACAAATTCACATCACTAATTAATTCGAGACAAAATCTTACACTAATCGTAAAATGCACTTACAGTTATCTGTAGAATCAATCTGGTTGCATGTTGCATCAATTGTTCAAAAAATTTACATTCGTGTAGTAGCAGGAGACGTGTGTTTGTACAAAGTCCCACTACTTTCGTAACGATCATGATACGTACCCCTTCTAATAGTGCAACCAATAACCAGAATCCCGACAAGCAAACATACTATATCTATCCCTAAAAAGGCCAGGTAAGCCTGTCCAGTGTGGTTGTAATATCCAGGAGATCCTAAAAGACCCCGGAGAACGTTGTTATATCCTAAATTGTAGTTGCTGGCTCCATTATTGAATCCATATTGTCCGTTGTAACCACTGTAGCCGTTGAGCCGAGCATTTCCGTTAGGTCCTATAAACCCATAATTGGCATCGTAGTAAGATGCATTTGCAGGAAACAGGTAAAGGTAAACTTCGTAATAAAATCCAAGCGCGAAACAAACAACTACTCCGATCAAAAGGAAAACGTGAAGGATGATACATCCAGCTGAAACTCCTTTGAACTGAAATGTTAATAATACAATAGTTGGCAATGACATAAAAATCAATCCGCCATGAATTACTAATCAACTAGAATAATTTATTTTGCTTTGTGAACTCACTCTTGTGGCACAGCAGAGTGCAAATGAACTAAAAAATTGGAATGCTCCTATTGTCACCCCAATAGAAGCGATGGCAATTATTGGATCGAATTGGTAGCCGAAGAGGTTGTACGAGACGTTATTATAATCTGTCCCACGGTATTGGGGGTAACCATCGTATAACAGTCCTGGGTTTTGGTAGCCAACTACCTGAATTAGGAATATTATCGAGGTTAACAGCAACCCCAGTCCGACAATCTGCGTTGAGTAATAGAATGCAATTAAATTTATATGTTTTTTTAAAAATAAAAATAAAATAAAATACTTCAAAAATATAACTTACTCCTGAAAATACTCCTAGAATCCTGTTTATGGTTCCGTTATTCATGACTGAAGTGTTTGGGTCTGACCGCACAAGAATTTGATTTTTGTTTTTAACTTCAGAGAATCAAAATAGTGAAGGAACAATCAAAAGATCACTCATATAGGGACGTAAAACTTCGAAGAATTACGAAATGGGTTTTCCTGAAATTCAGTAGGATGTGTGATCACCTCAAGCTCGTGTTACATTATGTGACCTATGTAAAACTTGAAGTCGGTGGTGCCTACAATGGATGAGTGATGATGATGATGAATGAGGAATAGATGGTTCAAAAATGAGTCCCATTTAGAACAAAAACACGTCGTTTACAATACTAACATATCTGTACGATATGCAACGGTTACGATAGAGTAAAAACGTAATGCATCATTGCCATTCATCATATCGTAAAAATGTGGAGAGCATATTACTAACTTTTTCCTTTCATTATCCAATCCTCAAAAATAAAAATCTCTGCTCCACCAAAGTAAATAAGGTGCGTAATAATTCACGGCACATAAAAATAATACTTTTTTTCTCATGAAGTCGCAACCTTTCCGTTTTATGTTTTTTCGTTTTCTTTAAATATATCATTTACACTCAGGTTCATGACTAGCATCATGAGACACGTTTTAAAAACAGAGACAGAGGGCAATATTTGCAGAGGGTGGCCGGACAGTATTTTGAGTACATTTCAGCAGTATATGAAACGCATGAGTAGTTGAACGTCAAGTATAGCACTGTCATGTAAATAACGCTATGCTATGCAACTTCTAGATTTAAGTATGATCTGTAAATTGAATCATAAAAGCTGAATTCTTTTACTTATTATGTACCTAGTAAATACTTAAATCATGCAAGGAATACTAAAAGGTGCTGCCATAAATTCGCGAAATTATACATGTAGACTATAATGAAGAAGAAGGCTAACGAGAGTAAAGTCGTAAAACGGGAATGATGGAAAATATGTTTGCAGCCTTTGCAGGTATTGTCCAAAACATACGTAGGAACTGGCCTGCCAGGACGCAGTTCAAATGTCAGATACCCCAAAAAAGTAGGAGTGTTTAAAAAAGGAAGGAAAATGAAATTAATTCCAAGTAGCTACTGCATTGTATTATGTGCTGAGAAAAATTTATGTTCTCAGTTGGAAGATGATAATGAGAATTAGAGGACATTTTTGTGTACATTCATACCATCATCTAATAGTTATACAGGGTCAAGCAAGATCATAAATCGTGTTTAATTTCAGCAAATACAAAAGTCTAATGTCAAGGAAAACTCATACCAACGCTAGTCGACTACTGCACAAAGGTAAATACGTGACAACAGCGTCTTTTTTTTAACTTGGAATCGCAATCGCAATGAGTGCAAAAACGGAAGAAAAAAATTCCCTCGAGAATCTTTTAAAAATTCACACACTTTTTTCATTGTTCCAGATCACTGGCCATTACGGGTACCGGATTCAATTTTGGTACATTTGGGATAATATGTTGAAAAATTCGTCTCCTGTTGCACGTATTGAGGGAAATAAAAGTAAATGCGACTCGACCACAGCCGCAGTCACTTATGTGAGAAATGAGAAAATTATAGCTTAATGAAAATGCATTCTACCTACATAATTATGTAATTTACGTTCATGACAGCTTATAAACGGAAGAAAATAAATCCTGGGAGAAAAGACTTTATAAAATTTAATAGACACGTACTTCCTTTACTCATTTATTCCTTGGAGATACAATGGCGTTCTAATTAATAGGTGTGGATGATGTGATATATGGAATGAATCAAGTCATTCACCCGTGGTGCAATCTTGAAATTGAAATTATGTAGATCGCCAGTTAAATTGTCATGTAAGCTCTAATTAGTCATTGAAACTAAAAAAAGGGAATTTGCACAGGTAGGTATACACGCACGCCGGGAAGTGCACTATTATTGTGAGAAATTTCTGGACTCAAAAATTCCAAGAACAATGCTTTCCGTTATCCTTAATCCTTAAAACTTTACAGACAAGAAGAATTTTTCTTCATTGTTGAACTTTCAGTAATTTTATCTCCCGAGCTAGAATAATTTTGACAGTTGCAAGGAAGTAAAATTCTTTAGTACATTGTACGTGGCTCTAAATGCTAAAACTATATAAAACCTTGTGCTTGGAGATAAACGTATGTACATTGTAATTCTTGGGCTCGACGGAAAAGTTTATGACATTCATGTCAGCTACACCTATTTAATCGATCAGTAATGAATATACCAGTTTTTTTAAATGATAAAAGCTGTAGAATCTCATGCGTGAAGATACGAATATTTAAATCACGGACTGGTTATAATTTTGTAAGAAACTCCTTTAGTTGCACATTCATTCTAGGTATGATTGGTGACTGGGACCTTGATTCATTTTTAGATTATTTTAAATCCAATAATATGTCCATTTTTCTATGAAATTAGGCAGCACACTGTTACTGCTGATTAAATAAAGCAATATAATTTTAAAAACTCTACATGTGAGACAATCAACACTGGCCCAACTTTTTCAAGTAACATTTACACAATCCATTGTTTGGAGTGTGGTGCCACAGCTGGAAGCAGTGTTGTCACAGAGTACTCAACTCCTGACCCGGGTTTAGGCCTATAATTGTTTTTCAACATATGTATATAACTCATTTGCAATCTTGGCCAAGGGTTATAGCGCTTTGGATCTTTGTAATCCAGATAGGAGTCAAGTTTATCTTTCTCGTGGGTAAAGATGACATCACGAAGCTTGCTAGTATGATTTCTTCTCCAGTCAATAGTCTCTGTGAGATCTGTGGGTCTCCCCAAGCCTAAGATTTTTCCTGAAGTGGTGGCTACCACAGGGTTTCCTGAAAAGCTGCAACCCCCCACAAAAAACCGTGATGTAAATTTTGACGGGCAGTAATCAATATGTATTACTCTTCTGACATACTTTAATTTGTAAACACTACAGTAGTGCTGTCCGCTACCCGAATCTAAGTGATCAGAAAGGAATTCTCGGTACGGATCTTCGTTTAAAAGGTTCCGTAAGTAGTACTTTTCATTCCGACTACAAAATAATAATAATAATGTGGTGTATGTTATATACTTTTGATTGAGAGTTTAGTATGTTTCATAATGTCAACTGTTACTGACGTATCAAAAAGGTCTGATTTCCAATGAATTGGATCAATTGGTTTTTTCCGGCGTGGAGTGGCAGAACAAGACCGCAGTTTTGGAATGTCACATGGTACCGGTTTGCCGAAATAATCATGTGCAACATCACATTTTTCATGATCGTTTTTCTTGACAGTATGAAGACCTTCGAATATCAAAGTGCCATATATATTTTATAACTTATGTGTACATTCATACACTCTTGTATTTTTTTTTAAATCTGATATTTCACTGACCAGGATCCTCCACAAATCTTCTATAGTGCCTGGTCACTGGATCCAGTATTGGATTACTGAAAATATGGCTTCTATTTGTGGTGGTGTGGCTGATGCCGCCGGTAAATTGATCATGAAGAGTTAAGTCGTTGGATTTTGGATATTGAAACAAGCCTTTCTCATTGGAGTCGTATCCTCCATACGTATTAATCACTGAACAAAAGCCAAAATATCCTTTAAACGACAACGATATCCCAACCTAAGTGATATTAATTCGTGAAACTTTACCTTTATTGGCGTTTGGATCAAATAAAGAAGATGTAATCATGGTTCTAATTACAGATTATGGAATTATTATATTCAGAATTGCTACTGGTAGTTTTTCTGATAATCCGTTCAGTCAGTATAGTCCGATAATATAGTCAGTGACAGTGACCAAAAAGAAGCCCAACTAATGGTTTTTAGGTGTGAGTGTGGAGCAAGCACATAGATGTGCAGTTTTGCTTGATCAATACAAACTACGATATGAAAAGCATTTTTACCCTTAACGTTTTAGTGTAAATTATTAGGGCATCGGTTCGCTTTCACCGGATATGATTAATTGATCCAACAATCAGCTACACAATAACAGTACAAATTCTGTTACGTCTTGTCATGTGCGTCTCTAAGAAATGCAAGCATGCAAATTCTGAATGACGATTGTATAAATGCATAATATGTAAACAAGTAATCGGAGGGAGCTGTTTTGCTTTTGATGTTTATTAATTCACTTTAAATCGAGCTACTTGAATTTGTCCTTTTATGCACTGTGCGAAAGTTATAACTCTTATAACTAGTAACCAATCAAATCAGGATATATAATATACATACCAAAAATACATATCAGAAGAGTATAAAATACTCTTAATTCGGTTGGAAATTATCAATAGCAAAATTTCAAATGAGCCTAGGCACACATTTTCAATGTAACATGCGTGAAATGTAATGCATAAATTTCTCGCAACAAAAACATCTTTATGTGCCTACTGTATCCTAAGATGGTTTAGATTTGACAAAGCACATATTTGCATATATCAATATTGTTCTCCCGTTAAATCTCAAAAGCATATCAAATTCGGAAGATCCACAAGGGTGGACTTTATTGGGATCACATAGGGGTTCATCATCTTATTACATCAAAATCTTATGGAATTGTGTTAGTGTATAGTGTATACTATGTATTATGATCATGACATGCACATGACATGCTACACTACCTGAACATTTATAGCAATTTTTTTTGCAACCATCTAAAAACTTGAATATTATTATAGATTGTCATATTGTACTCTCCTCTTCTATCTCTAATGATTCGTTCACGATGTACAGAGGGAACTGTCATGTAATATAAAGTAAAAATAGGATCTGTCTGCTGTCTGTTCAGCCTGCTCACAGTACATATGTCCTTAAAATATGTTTCATTTCTCATGCAAACATAAGGCAAGAGCATGTGGAAATTGTGGAATGTGGAACATGGATGATGTTGAATGTGTGTGTGAGTGAATTGGGGGGACCACGATATTGACGATATACACATTATATACATCATGTACATTTTGTGTACTACCTTGGAGTATGGATCATGGATAATGTGCTGGAGTAGGATGTGCACAGTAGTTTGTGTATTTGACTTTCTGGACAAATCTCGGTAGCAGTGGCAAGGCAATGAATTTTATTCTTGCTTATTGCTCGGTACAAATTTTGCAAACCACTTTATAGCATAACCAATAGCACGCTAATATATAATATTCATTGCCACTGGCCACTGCCTTGCCATTTACACTTTTTTGTATTGACAACTGAAGTACCAACCATTCAAAGTCAAAAGTACAAGACAAGTCATACGTAAACTTTCCACATTTTTTACAACCAAAAGCAGATGACGTGACGACGTGTTGAATTTGTGGTTGCAATTGCAACGCCGCGTGTAGTCTCGTATTTCTGGTGCTAATTACCTTGGACAAAGTTTCAGTTGTAAGTAATTTATTTTGCAAACAATTCTAAGAGCGTGAGTTCCGACTTTATCATCATTATGTCCGCAAAAATTGCAGTCGTGACGGGAGGAAACAAGGGTTAGTTGTTAGTTGAATCTACTTTTGAACATTGAATTTTGTTATTGCAATAAAATG
>JAHZNA010001738.1:0-16612 GCA_027743935.1 Sinodicranocentrus sp. ZH6
AAATTTGACTATCAGCATAATTATTTCAGCTTTTACGTACATTACATTTTTAATGACATATACCTCTTCATATACAGCAACATTAATAAATAATTAATGAAGTAAAAACATTCCCCCCCATAGTCTGGTATCACTCGCTTCTATTTACTCAACTGAAAAAGCTAGAGCTTATATCTTCGAAGTTCGAGATGACTAAAACGTCTATTTTGTGATACTAATTGGCCTAATATCTGACATCTCACACAAGGTTATCTTCACGCTTCTTTATGCAAAAATTTCATTTAGAAGTTCCATGCGCTTGACGCACTCTGAATAACTTCATGATGGGGTCAATTTTTTTGCACATTACGGGAAAGCTATAGCTGCAACATGTATGAATGGAGGATAATCATATCCTGTCCTTCGTTATCTCTTTTCTTTCAGGTTTGTTGTTCGTTGCATGATAATATGTAGCTAATATATTTGCACAGATTGTGCATAGAGGTATATAAATTTCTTTCTTGTTGTGTTATACGTGCTTAACAGTTCAGAAAATATGGAACAAAATTTTTGTCGCAAGTAATTAATGTTGAAGAAAAATGATTAGGTTACAGTTCTGATGTTTGTCAGAGGATATTTCTAGAATGACCTTAATGATGCAAAAATTAAATGCATGAACCATGAATCTAACCTGACTTCCTCACCAATGCGAAGTAGCGCTCTGACTTCACAGGCGTTTGTAGGCTCCGCAAGCAGATTTTGTGCAACTTAAATTAACCTAACTGTTTCTCTACATTTAATAAAATGTGTAAACTTTTCGGTTTACAGTGAATTAAAGCACATTTTCGTGACAAGGTTCTACTGGACGACGGGTATGGAACAGCCATACGTTGACGTTGAACAACGTGAGTGTGGGTGCTTACTTTGCTACCTTGGCGAGTGCCATAACTGCCATACTACCCCACTAGCCCATTTCAGCCAACTGTCATTAGACCCTCGCCAATTTTTACGGACGCGTTGTGTTACTTTATACGAGTGTAGTGTAGACAGATGATGTATTGTTTTTGAAAGTACGTTTCATCATGACAAAACTAATAACCATGATATGCAATTAGTTTTGAAACTTTACAACGTATAGAGCGTTATTTCCGATCCTTTCACGACTTTGACGTAGTACTATTTTCCTTTTACGTCATTCCTTATCGATATACGTTAACAATTTCTCCAAAGATTAAGAACAACAAACTACGTAGATGATCAATGAACTGAGATGAATTCAGTTGACGATCGCTAATCCCTACGATTGAAGGTCAGAAATTAAGGCATACTAAAAGAAGGTACTACATACTATTTTATTTTACATTACATAAGGTACATACATACATACACAATTTTAAGGTATCCCAACATTACATTAAGCAAAACTGATCTTCATCCTTCACCTTGTCATGTTATTTGTCGTTTTTATTCTGTAAAATCTTAAGGTTCCACCAAAAAACAGAATACGTTTATGGTTGTGTAATACCAATACAAAGTACAAAAGACGACCCAAATTCACAATAGTATTCACAACTATCAACAACATTTATCGTAGTAGAATGAATTGGTTTTTTTCCAACGCAAACCGGCACACATACTAAAATGGAAAGTGCATCGTGAAAAAACGTTAACTACCATTTTTCCAATGGATGTACCATTAATGAACAGGATCAGCTATGGTAATGCTTAATATAAGAAATAAAGTGTGACCTGCGACATGTAAGAAATGAATCGAGATGAAGACTAAATGTAGTATTATTTAGCATTTATAGTCAAATGATTGAGTTTGAAGTGTAACCTAACACTGCAAAATATGAGTAGGCAAGGAGACTCAGTCCTCCAGTTTATAAATGCGTGCTTTATGCTTAATCACAAAAATTCCAATTATTCCAAAAATTCCACAGCTAATCCTGTTCATTAATGGTTCATACAGTATTTTTCCATGAAAAAAAGTCAAGTTCAAAGTTACTCTTACATTTTTCCCATTTTGTGTGCATGACGAAGATAATGAATGATTATGAATATGCACACATTTGGAAAAGTATGGATTACACATACTTGCGTCTATTTGCTCTTCGTTTCTCTCCTTTTCGGTTTGTACCGGTTTCGCTTGTACATCTCGTTGGGAATCCGGACGAGATGAAAAACCAACGAATGATCATGATCATTTAGCAGAAAATGCATTTTTTTTATTCTTTAGGTTGCACGTGAAAACCTCCTGATCCCTGAATGCATGTATGAGAGCATTCATCTCTCAAGTCGGCTCCCAATAAGAAGAAAAAGGGGACCGCAGTATTTTTACTGATGAATTCTCGAGAACTCCTTTGTGGCTAGGTGAATGGAAAATTTTCAAATCCTCTTTTTCTGAACTTATCTACTGTAAAGAAATATTAATAGCCGTAATTTCGATTGAACAAAATATTTATCGATTACGCAAGTGACCGCTTTGAAATACTTGTTTTAAATCATGTGAAAGGAGAGTGCTCATCTTCATAAAGAATATGTAATAGCTGAATGAGTTGAGGGATTAGTAGAATGAGGGTGTAATTAGGAGGCATGATGTACCTCACCTGGTGGACCGGTATATACACGTATAGTAGTAACACAAATACATTCATTCTCCTTCCGAGGTGAGACATAAAGAGAAAGACCATTACGATTACTCTTATTCAAGTTAACCAGGAGTAAACTCAGTTTGTAGAACACAAAACAATGTTTTTCCTTGAAATTACAATCCAATTCCCAAATATCTATGACATGCAAGAGACTCGTGATGGTATCGTGATCTTCGAAACGTCTTCTTCATTTGAAGCCACTGTTTTTCATTAAAAATCAACTCCTCATTTACTTACAGGGTATTTCGATTTAATGATAGGCAGACCCTATTGTATGAGCAGTAAAAAATCTTCCTCCCAACTAAAATCTGCAGCTGAGTCATCTCGACACCTGTCCTTAGCCAAGAAACCGCGTGCAACAGCTAGCATTGCAATCAAGAGTAAAACAAGTGCACCAGACATCCCGGAATCATGATCACTCGGTCAGAGAATGATATTAAGATCGAAGCTATCCACCGGTGCGATGTAAAAAGATATATGCTTAATGCATAAAAGCCAAGATGATATCGCAATTTTACAGCTGATTAAAATATGAGATGAAATCAAATCAGTGATTTAAAACATACGGTAGGATTAATGTAAGCATGTACGCAGTCCGTTTTGGTTTATGGTACATCAGCAATCTTGCTTAACTAAACTTGGCAAACTATTTACAACACAGGTTCAAGTTAAGTATAAGCATCAAAGCAGACTGAAGCGTAGTAGCGATCCGGAGCAGGTGTTAATGGATGGTGACATGTGAGCCACTCAGCAGAGATGATCAATGAACGAGTTGAGTAGTTTTTATTTTAAACTACCCTAAACCTAACATAATTGTTTGCTTCGCAGAACGTTCATTCATTTTCTATACTTGATGATGCAGGGAAGCGGAATTCTGATGCACATTTACATTTTTTGCATAGAATCATTACGCCAGGTCAAGAGCCAACTTGGCAGAATGAAAGATATGCATTTTACTAGTCACTAAGTTATGAGAGAGGTACACAATATCCCTAAATAATTCAAGAGAAATCATCTCAGTTTTTTTTATCTGATGGTATATGTAAAGATAGATATTTATTTACCACTTCAAACACGGAAACCCTATGCACAAAGTTCACTTCCGAGGAGGACACGGCTTTACAACGTGCAAGTACACCGTTTTTAAAGCTTGCCAACACATGTTCGCGGCTCTGCTATGATGGTCCACAAAACTTTGCTGCGTTTTACCCGTGGAGGAAACGCTTCATGCAGTCACCGTGTGGCGATAACAGTAGAAGCGGCGATGTTATTTAGTCATTGTAAAAAGTAAGACCACGGGAGAACCACAAATTGAAAGCATGCCACCATGAGCAAATGGAAGTCCGACTTGATGTGTCATGTACGGAGAAACTAAACGTATGTAAACAAACCTTGGAGCAATATTGTGCCATTTGCGACGTGCTCATAGTTAACCAGTGTTAACATGATTAGGTGCATAATAACAAATGAAAGCATGTCAGCAATTTAGGCATATATGCTATGCACAGAACGACTTTGTGTCTTTGGAATGCCACTAGACAAGCTATTTTCCCCGCACTACTAACACTTTGCAAAAGCCTTTCTCCGAGACTTATATCATGTCCATTTGAGATTGTGTGTGATATCCTCCTCTTCTCATGTCGTCCACATTTAGAAGAAAGAAGGATGACTAGTTGGAAAAAAGCAATGCAGACTTCGGTCGGAAGGATATAGAGTTCATGCCGTCGCCTCGTGTATCTAAAAAAGTAATCATTAGCTTGCTCATTGCATATTTTTTCGGAGGGCAAAGTCTGTGAAAAGTGAGGGAAGAAGAAATGCATGAAGGAGAATTAATGAACGATATACATGTTCAGACAAATATAAACACAAAATAATAATATAAACCTGCTGAATCATGTACTGCATCTGTCGTCCATAAGTATATAAAAAAATCTTATTAGCAGATTGATATTTAATCAATCATTTTTTGCAAAGTTATAACAATTTCGCGTGTCTATACAGGATTTAGAGCGTTTAAAAGTGGTTTTTGCATACGCTGAACCGTATTTACTCTATGATAAAACTGGAAAAAACACTTATAGTTCTAAAGTGGTACATATTATTTAGGTATATTCTTATGCATTCATACAAATGTACAAAGGCAGGGGACAAATGAAGTGGAAAAAATTTATATCAGTTCGTCAAAGGTGATTTGCAGCCATAAGGTTGGCCTAAAGGGCATACAGGTTGTACGGATCGTATTATCGCCCCAACACTAAAAAAAAGTATCTATTACGTACATTGATTTTTTCGCTAATAAATCAAGATTAATAGCCATTTGTTTCTTCTTATAAGCTATCTATAACCGACGCGATGATGGCTTCTAGAAGGAGTGGAAGAGGAGGAGCGATGGGTTTGACAGTTTTGATATGGATACATAATATCTGCAATCTAATAAACTATTTAGTTGACAGTTACATAGTGGAATGATTTCTGCATAGCAGTATGCAGTAGCTTCTCCACAATTACTACTACGAATGTAGTTTTATCAGGTACTTCAAACTCATGGTTTTCCAACTTTTTAATAATTAGTTACATCCTTCTTGTTTTTTTTCGAAGTGGGTATTTTTATTTTTTAAATTAGTTCCAACTGCACGCAAATGTTTAGAGCAGGATATAACAATCGAATGAGGGAGGTTATCAATCGTGATTTGTGTTCGGTTGCATTTAAAGATGACTTCAGTTAGTGTCCCTATATAAGCATCCAATTATTCTTGTCTATTATGCTAACCGTATAATGCATACATTCTTATTTTATGATGCGATGATGATGTGATAAATTAATGTACAATGCTTGTGACTAACTAACAAAAAAAATATGTGTGTTATGTATACTCATACTCTTACGGTAAGAGTCTTACCGTGTATTACTATATACGACATTACGCATATAGATTACTCAAGACGGTAAGCACAAATATCCACAAATACAGAACTCATTTAGAGTCAGAAATAGTCAAATGCATAGCACTACAAATGTGCACATATGTAGCAATGCGTAGTACAACATACAACGACAAACATGAAAGATTAAGGCAGAGCAGTTCACGCATTTGTGTAGATTGCTTGCAACAAAAATCCTGTCATATATCCGTTCCGTATTCCGTAATTCCGTATATAGAGAGTATACTGTAGAAGACATGTACGGGCTTCTGTATGAAACAAGTTTTGACTTACTTAAGTTAAGCTACAGGTTGTGCTGGAATCCAGTATGAGACTCATATAGAGAGAACCATACTTGGAGAAATCGCAAGCCTTATATAAAGACGACAGTTTCAATCGGTGCTTATTCAGTGATTCTCTGACTGTAAACCGGAGAGTCTGCTTCAATTTACACTCTTCATTATTCACACCTCTCCAAATCACTCATTGTGCACACTTTCTTGTTCAAAGTGTGACTTAAGCTTATAAATATCCACACGAGGAAAATTAAGTCAACTAGCTATTGTTCCAAAGTAAAGATAGCAAGTAATCTTTTCAAGTTGTCATTGGACCATTAAATAGTCCAATCCAATTTTTTCTTTAATATATACACGTCTACCACAAGGTTACCGCCAAAGCCAAAGTTAAACTGCTTACACAACTTCAATAAAAGGATCAATTCGAAACATGACGATAAAGTCAAGATTTAACGCACCCATCATCGTCGTCTCCAACCGGCTTCCGTTCATTTTGGTACGGAAACCGGACGGTTCTCTGGAACGCAAGCAATGGTAAGCAAAAAAAGAATTTGTTTTTTCCAGCATCTTCTTACCCCACATGCTCTGCATAAGCAAGTTGAATGCATCGTGCGTCAACATATAAAAAAACAAGGTTGTCCTGTTTTTTCACAAATTCACAAATCGATTTACATTCTCTCCTTAATTAGGCTAGTTTTTTTCAGGATATATAGCAGTTTTATTTACTACGATGTTGCTCCAACAAGTGAACTAAATAAGCTAGGTGTCAATTGAGCTTCTTTTTTACATACATATTTTTAACTTGGAAGGAGGGGCAGGGGAAAGCTGAGAAAGTTTAAGACGCATTTGCCCACTCGTTTAAACTCATGAATAAACATTAATATTGATTATATTGCAAATCTTCAAGTGTTATACGTTATATATTCACAAGTATTCCTATTACCTTAATCTTAATTGTCTTTTCAAGTCGAAGGTAAAATGACTTTGTTTATTTGTACAAGTTTTAATTGTCTAAACAGATGAAGAATAGCAATTATATGGAAATGACCCTGCAATTGAGAAAACAAAAAAAATACACTCAAATTTACTGGCTAGATTTGTGGGCAGTGGTTCTATTTTCAGTTAGGGAGGGAGGCGGGGTCAAACACGTTTTCACATTATTTGATGTAAAAAAATAGTTAACTATATTTGAAAATTTATAACGTAACGTGTTTGCAACACACGTCAAACAGCCTATGAAGAAAACAAGTAGCACCACACTTGTTTTTTTGCATCGCACATTATTCATCCGTTCAGACAAGTCATGGCCAGACGCAAAAAATTGAGTCGAGACAATGCGCTTTTGCACTGACAGCAGCAACCTAAAGAAGTGGTGAACCTGTCTGAAAAAAGTATAATTTGAATTGTCAAGATGACATATGTAACCTGTTATTAATATGCAATTCTAATTAAATGCACTCTCAATTTTTTCACAAAGTTGCATACAAATAGTAAATTATGCACCTGCACTCATGCAATGCACAAAAATCGATCTGTGTGTCCATCATGTAAAAAGAGTTCAAAGTCTACATTATCGCGTGTGTAGAGCCACATGAATTTCATTAGCAAAAAAATCTCTGGTTAGTTTTAACTGATTTTTCCTTGTTTGTGCCCTATTCCCTATTGGTTCCTCTTTTCCTGAAGAGTGGCATGATCAGAGACGTTTAGGTTGCTAAATACCAGTACGAAGTGGGAATTAGCATCGACTTAGGTAATTCAGATGTCTTTGTTGATTTCAGAGTTGTTTAACATGACAAAGCATTATGAAATTTATTTGCGCAGCTCTGAAATGTTATCAATTGGTTTAGCTTTAGCTAAAGGTTAAATGAGTATTTTTGGCTGTTGCCAAAAAAATACGAGAATCAATTCATATAGGTTTATATTTAAAAAATCGGCTGAATGAATGCAGTCTAAAAGGCAAAGGCAAAGGACAAGTGTTTTGTTCCTCGTTCAAAATTCAATTTTATTTATGCATTGTAAATATTTTTTGCGTACCACTTCTCGAAATACTTCATATTCCACAAAAAACATTCTTATGTGAAGCATTTGTCCTGTCCTAATCAGTCGATAAATAAAGACTTGTGATGGGATTGAAAAAAAAGTTCATTTTAAGAGTGAATAACATGACTAGTCCTTCAATGGGATTTGCTTTATGAGAGCAGCTCAAGTCAAGGAAAATATTTCGGAACATTGTTTTGCCAATATATTTCATATAACGCTTAACCATAATAATTACATTTTTTTGTATCAGATGTCAGTAATTTGAGTGACATGTAGTATATAAAAGTGGTGAGATAAAAAGAAGTTTTCAAGTTGTAACCACTTGATATGTATACGTATACCGATGTTATTAAGTTAGTTCCATAAATACTAAATGCGAAATGACGCAAATCCTAAGATTCATACGAGGTCAATCTAAACCGACACATGCATGGACTGTTTTGGTAAAAAATGAATGAAAGTTGATATAGAGTGAAACGACTGGACACTAATTTGTATTTATTCTTAAACCTGAACTTGAAACAGTGCTGGAGGCTTGGTCACTGCTGTCTGCCCAAGCGTAATAGAATGCAAAGGAAAATGGATTGGATGGCCTGGACTCCAGTTGAATTCTGAGGATGAGCTTATACCTGAATCTGACCCTGATGACAAGTCTCCTACAGCTGGTCTTCTTTCGGAACAGGTGGAGCCGGTTCAAGTTGCGCCGAAAGTTTTTGATGCTTTTTACAACGGTTGCTGCAATGGTACATTTTGGCCACTTTTCCATTCCATGCCTGACCGGGCGACCTTCTCCAATGAAACATATGAGGCGTATAAACAAGTGAATGACATATTCGCTGAGCAGATTCTAACAGCGCTAAGAAAATGTCTAGCTCAACTTGATGCTGAAGGTCGGACTGACGCTGCTCCACTGGTCTGGATTCATGACTATCAACTTATGCTCGCTGCTACTACTGTTCGCCGGGTAAAATCTCTTTGTTTCTTTAATAGTCTTATCAAGTTTGCCTAACATCTGTGCAGCATAATTTAACATGACACCAAGATTAGGTTGAAACGCAGTTCTGCTTCGAGGTCTTATTCGTAAATGGGGCTAGTTGCAACTTTCCTTGGTTGCACAAACACTGTGGTTGTATAAGTTAGGCTATATGCATAACAATGAACCCATTTCACTCACACGTCCAGTTTGATTCAGTTAATAAGTTTGATTGCTCAAAAGTTATTTCTTTTTTTCATCATATGCTAAAAACGTGATTCCTATCATTCATAGTGCTACTTTTGCACAATTATGATCATTTATTCACTCAAAAACACGTGAATGTCAAAAGGTTAGCTTGTATTCGTTATTATGAAATGCTGTCTCTTTAACTTACAATATGGTGGAGAAATATGTAAACCACAGAAATGTTAAATCAAAGTGCATTACATGACATATTAAATGACATAAAAAATGCATTCTTTTAAAAAATCACAAAAATTGAAATTTGCCCTGCTGATGTACTACCTATCTTGAGAAACAAGGCCAATGTGTGTTTATTTTGACATAAGTTGTATCCAGTTAGTGGATAAAAAATATTTACCCAGTCAACTCTACTCAGACATCTTATTTACCCGAGTTTTTTTTGCAAACATGCGCTTGCACGCTAGCTCCACGTGAAAAGTGGGATGTTTACATAGCACACGAGCAGACAACACGAATGTCCTAATGTGCAAAAGATATATTACAGGAAAACATATTGCCTTTCCTCTATATTGAATAAATGCCCGGTCAACAGGCTACTTGGCAAAGAGTTTCCTTGATTGCTCTGTCTAGTAGAAAGTAGAGTTCTTGGAGACATTTGTGCAAAACTTCATGTTTGAATGTAGGCATGTGCATTTCATGCATACAACGAGTCAATACTGTCATGCGTTTGCTTCGTGTTGCACCCGGAAGTGGCAAAAGTTGTAAACTGCAAACGCGTATTTACTAATGAGTTTCTTATGCTTCAATCATCCGACAAATGTTTTTGATTGTACGAATTCTATTGTTCTTTATAGGTTGCTGAAGATGAAGGTTTGAGATGTAAAATGAGCTTCTTTCTCCACATCCCATTCCCCTCTTGGGATATTATGAGAATCTTTCCTTGGGATGATGAAATCCTCGAAGGAATTCTTGGTAAGCAGAAAAAACACACATGCGCATACCTAAGTTGCATACTTTTGTTCTTTTAAACTCAGGAAAAGAACTTTATCGGATAACATTGAAAATTGAACAAAAACAAATAAATAGTTTACACGCATTAGGTCACAAGGTTAATAATACATCGAAAAAAGAAGAAGAATTGCTACAATCTGGTAAGCAAAATTCAACTAGAGCGATCCCAAGATTCTTTTTAGAAAGCATTCAGAAAATTTATTTTGAGCTAGGATTTTACCTTGAAAACATCCGAAAAATACAATAAAATGGGAAGAAAATACATTCATTTTAAGAGAGAGTTCACTCTATGTATGAATGCCATGAGTAAACTCTCACGTGTCTATTCAAGGCTGTCTCGTCTGCTTTCTAATTGAACCCATGAGAGGTATGGAGTATGGATATGTTTTCGCGTTGTGTCATAACAAAGTATTACGCACTGAAAATTTGTCTCTGGCCTTAAGTCAATGTTACTTCAGCCGATTCCTGATATATAGCTCGATAAGATATACTTTCGGATGTTCAAGTGCATTTTAACCAGCGGCTGTAAATGCAACTTTGCATATTGAACATGTACAAACGTAGTTTAAGTTTTAATCGATTTTAACTGATTATGATAATCAAGGACAGAGAGTAGTCTTGTACTGCAACTCCAATTTACGCAAAGCTCTGATAATTGGTAAACAAGAGTCTGAAGTTTGTTCTTTATTATTAGCACATAGCTGTTACAAAAAGGAAATGTTAATAAGCATAGGATATTTTTCATGTTATAGGATGTGATCTTGTCGGATTTCATATTGATGATTATTGCCTCAATTTTCTGGACTGCTGCCAACGAAGACTCGGGTGTCGTGTGGATCGCAACCGATTTTTATGTGAACTGGATGGAAGGACAATACACGTTAAATCGTTGCCGATTGGAATCCCCTACGATCAATTTGCTGAGATGAGTCGTAATGCGCCAAAAGCTTTGAAAGAGAAGGATCAACAAATCATTCTCGGCGTGGACAGATTGGATTATACGAAAGGTTTGGTGAACAGAGTCAAGGCATTCGAGAGACTCCTGGAGAAGCACCCAGAATATATTGAAAAATGCATCTTGCTTCAGGTTTGATGCGATTTATGACAACACACTAAAACAAATGTTTTTTTGTATTTTTTAAAAACAATTATAAACCTCACATGTTAGTAAGATTACTTTATTTGACATCAGATAACCTGCATCAAGTCATTTAAATACGTCATACTTTCCAAGAAAAAATATCTTTAAAGATGAAATATTCGTAAACAACGTGTATAAAAATGCAAGTTGACACAAATCAGATATTTGACACAGAGAAGACATAATAAAAGTCGTTCATTGGGTTCATTTGTTTGTTTTTTCAGGCATGATGCAAGAGGCACTGATTGTGAATCCGTATGAGATTGAAGAGTTTACTGATAAGCTCCACCGAGCACTCCAAATGCCTTTTGATGAGCGGCTTTTAAGAATGAAGCATCTTCAACGAAGAGAACAAGCAATGGATGTGACATGCTGGCTGAATACTTTCCTTACTTGTGTCGGCATCGTTCCCTGCGATCTAAATTGCAATCTCTCAGCAAAAATGGCTCCTTTGACTATCGAGGACTTTGACCACTACTTGTCAGACTATCTTGAGGTAGATGAAATGAACCGGGCAAAGTTAAGCTTGATTCTAGACTATGATGGTACTTTAGCCCCAATTGCTCAAAAGCCCGAGTTGGCTCACATGCCTGAGGAAACTAGACAAATTCTCCGAAGGCTTGCTACATACACTGACGACGTGAGCATCTGTGTCATTTCCGGTCGCAGCTTAAACAATTTAAAAGAAGTTATTGGCATTGACGGGATTACATATGCAGCTTCCCATGGTTTGGAAATTTTGTCTCCTGATGAAACCAAATATGTGCATCCAATTACCACTGAACATGAAGAGAGGATCTCTGGACTTTTGAAACATCTCCAACAAGAGGTTTGCAAGAGCGGAGCATGGATTGAAAACAAAGGGGCTTTGTTGACATTCCACTACAGAGAGGTACCACGGCTGGCAAGAGAATGTTTAATTACAAGAGCCACGGAAATCTTCACGGAGCATGGATTCCAACCACATAAGGCTCCAATGGCATTGGAAGCAAAACCTGAAGTAAAATGGGATCGGGGTCGCGCTTCCATTCATATTCTTCGCACAACGTATGGTGCAGATTGGTCCAGCCGTGTGCGGGTCATTTACTGCGGAGACGATCAGAGCGATGAAGAAGCTATGCAAGCCCTTTCTGGAATCGCTGTGACATTTAAAGTTTCATCAATGCCGTCTACAAGAACTAGTGCCAACTACAGGCTCCGCTCACCTAAGGAAGTCTTGTTGATGTTAAGATGGATTGAGATGAAGCTTTCTCTCCGCAGGTCTCCATCTCCAACAAGTCCAACCAGACTGAACCGAGCCTCTGTCTCTTTCGAAGATGTCAGCGATGACGAGATGCGAAGAATTCGTACAAACTCCAGAGGTCGGACTCAGAATATTTATAAAACTAGCAAAAACAGAAAATCGTCAGAGAATGGAACGACGGGTGGAGCAAGCAGAAGTAGTCCAGAATCTTTCCCTGAGCTTCCTCCATCCCCACCTAGATTTTCCGGTGTTTCACTGAACAGACATTTGTAAACAGTGTACTTATATTACTATTTGTATTTTTTTAGGCAGGCAGTAATTTTTAACTTTATCATGATACTTTAATTACTACGAATTTTATTCTTAATCGATGCAAAATGAGCTCGGTGTTTAGGTTAGAAGATTGTATCGACAAAGACATACGGTTATCAACTAGTATTTGATTTTGGTTTATTTTAGACGTTAACAAATGATCAACTATATTGTTGATAGTTTTCAGTATAAAGGTGAAAGCTGTGGGAAGGCCAATAATATGTATGGCATGGTTTTTACGTATTAAGTTACAAATTTCTCAAGCAGATCTGTAAACAAGGTACATAATATTACTTTATTAGGATAAAGTTATACCTACTATTGGTAATATTAGGTAATAAGCTTAGAATATATACATACATAATAAGCGGTTGTGTGATATTCGCAGCTATAAGATTCCACAAATTTTAATACAGATACTCGGAAGCATGCTCATCGATAATGTGTTTTCTCATTTCCTTTTTGAATACTTCAAAGTTGTTTTAGTCGATTTATTCCTATTGTTTTTTCTCCCATTTTATGTATGTCGTTTCTTATTTCGGTCAATCAAGTAGTAATTTACGTAGAGTTAGTGGAAAAACATACGATTAAAGTCGGCCGACTACCTTATTTTTCTGTAAGAAATATGTATTTGCTAATAAAACTGTACGGATGTGTATAAGTTAAACCAAATTTCAAACTAACAAGGGGAAATTGCTCCTAATTTTATTGGAAAGAGTCACGTATTGCATGAATAATTCTCATAAAATCTCCCATTTCTAAATTAAACCCCGAAATATCGTTTTCACATTTCATACGACTGAAGTAAATTATGCTAGCTTTACGGTGCTCATTTCAGTCATTGTATTACACGCGACCCAAGTGTAAAAAATGCAAATTACAAAATAAACTTTTCAAAATGTTAAAAATTGCTGGTTTCCTTATTTTCTGTAATTTATTTCGCTTGAGTGCGGCTGGATTTTTCTCAACAGAGAATCTGACGGCTATCGAGCAAGCCGCCATAGATTTGGAGTTTTCAAAAGATATTTCATCTGTTCTCACCGAAGCGACTTTGGAATCGAAATGCAATGGAATTGTTATAATTACCACGAAAGGTTGCTCTGATTTTCTTGATTTCATGTTGCTACAGTTGAGTCTATGGGCACCTCCAGTTCTTCTTGTGACATACCAGGAGTTTGGAAAAATTGGGAACTCTGACGTATGGGGAACATATCTTTCTTGGAAACGACGACCTTGTTCAGTTATTTTTATATGTGACTTAATGAGATATGTAGAAGGATTTTCGGCTGATTTAGGTGTTGATGGAGATGCGTTTGGCAGAATTGGTAAGGACGCGATCATATGATAACTATATTCTATATTGAATTCGTGTTTCATAAATTCATGAAATATTTACAGAGGATTATGAAGAAGGTGAGATTGGGCATTTGAAACTGCCTAAATTCATTGAAAGTACAGATCAAGTTCTTTATCTGACCGATTTTATGGAAACATTTCCCTCCAATTCCAACAATGGAAGCCTAATAAGCCGGAACGATGTTCAAGCTAAAATTGTGAAGCAGAGTGGAATCCTTTTACAGATTTTAGTGGAAAATCGAACGGAAGCTGAATCAGAATCACTTATGCATATCTACTCCATTTGCGAATATTGTGGTCAACCTACCAAATGGCAACATCGAGATATTGGTTACTGGCAAAGAAATAAAACACAGTTTGCAAAGTTTTTCCACGTCTTTAATGACTATCACAGGCTCTCATTCAATGAAACCATGCTCAACATTGGCTACTTCAATCATCCTCCTCATTTTAGCTGTCATACGGATAGCCTACTAATTTCGGACTTGGTAGAAAATGAAACTGTGCCAATGGAGTCAATGTCTATTTGTGGTGGGGTTGAATGGGAGATGATTTCTCAAATGGGGAAATCCTTAGATTTTTCCGTGACGTGGACCAATCTTTCTGGATCTGGGCCAGGTGATAGTGATTTTGGGGAGGCGAGCAATATTTCAAACATGATAGCTTATTTTAATGCAGAAACGATTGACCTTGCTGCGGGCGGAATCTCCATTACACCCAAAGTACGTAGAAAACCATTTATATTTATGATGTCCAAAGTATTCTTTCGCGTTTTTTGGGGTAATATTTCTCGGGATTTATTTTAGCGGACCATGTATGTGGATTTTTCTAATGTGTTTGCTAACGACCCAATCGGTATGTTCTGAGAAGAGTAACTAATCATTACTCCCTCCAACAAAATATAACTTTTTAATGTTTATAAATTTAGTATTCGTGGTGGAAAAGAAACGTGATTTATTCGCTCTTGGAATATGGCTAGCCTTCAACCCAGAAATATGGCCGTTAATACTATTACTAATTGCAATAATTTCCTTACTGTTTCACGTCATAATTAATCAGTACACCTTGGAGCAGCCTATTCCAAAAAATCAGATTAGGAAGTGGGCATTGAGTGCTTTCCTTGAGAAACACTATCGGGCAGACAATCGGAAACCAGTTCATGTTGCCATGTTTGAAGCATTCCAGATAACGTTACAGCCACTTCTAAGTCAGCCACTGAGTTCAACGCAAATCACCCATAGACCACGGCGACTTTTGAAACTTTTGTTGACAATGTGGTGGTTTTCTTGTTTAATCATATCTACTCTCTACAATACAAGTTTGATAACTAGCCTAATTAACCCAATTTCCCCCAAAGAGGCAGAGTCTTTACAGGACTTACTTGATTTCGGTTACAGTTTTAAGCCTGCGGGGAAACAAGGGGCATTTTTTGAGTTGATTAAGTCTGCCATGGATGACCTACCTCAGACGGATCGACCACAAACAACTTCATCTTCGAGTGATGCGGAATTAAAGACGATGAAATTGATCAAACAGATTAGTGAAAGATTAGTTAGAGACACGACGAAGCAATTAACTTCTTTAATTGCTTACGTCATTGAGGAATCCGCTGTGAAGGGGATTAAATGGAACAAGAAGGAAATAGGGTTTTCACAAATTAAAGTTATTCGAGAGCGCCTTTTCCTAACGACTTATGCATGGCCAGTTCAAAGGCATGCCCCATTTAAAAAGAAGATCGATACTGCATTAGGGAGATTGAATGCAGCAGGATTGATTGAGTATTGGTATAAACAAATCGGACACAAGGACAAAGAACCAAAAAGCGGAAAAATTAGATTAAGGCAGAAATTGAGTCAGATCAATTTGAATATGCAAGTTCTTCAGGGAGCATTTATCTTTTTAATGTTTGGGCACGCAATTGGAGCAATTGTTCTTGGAGTTGAGCATTTAACTAAACGATATAATTTCCGGTTTTTTACAAAAGAGGAAATACAACAGTTCTTTCTGATCGTATTTAGCAGTATCAAAAAGGTATATGCAAAGCATTTAGCTTCAGAGAATGAAGATTTTCAAGTTCGCCGTCAGAAAAATCGAATGCGTTTCCGAGGGGCGGTTCGAACCATAACAAGTTTTAAGCAGAAAGAGCTGACATATATGAAGTAAAGCTTCTTACAACATGTTACCACTTTTGGTATCTGTTGCCTTTTCGTAAGTTAACTCTGATAGATTTAGGAATAGTCTTCGTCTTCGAAGAATATTGATGTAAATGATATCCTGTCATTTTTATACTAAAGTTCCTATGAAATGCATTAGCAGCAAAAAAATTCATTCGAAAAGAGCAATTGCCCATCTAAATGCATTAGCAGCCAAAAAAATGCATTTAAAAAGACTTAAATATTATCTGCGGACGAAGGGAAGATCCTGCGGACATTTTGGTAGAAATTATTTGCGGACTAAAAATTTGTCTAAAAATAGAAA